>PVKE010003261.1:0-73829 GCA_004027555.1 Craseonycteris thonglongyai
GGGCTGGGCTGGGAGGAGAAGGAAGGCTTAGGCCCCAGGAGCTGGGTCTGGAACCAGAAGCAGGGACTGGGGAGAGCCATGTTGGGACAGGCCCTGGAATGCTGTCCTCCTCCCAGTGCTCAGCTCTCCACCTCCAGGAAGCCACTGCTGCCTGCTCCAGCCTCCCTGACCTTTCCCTCCTGCAACTAAGCCAGCAGCTCAACTCAGAGCAGCAGCTCAGAGGTCATGCTGGGCCCTGGAGAGGCTGAGACTGAGGGGAAAGCAGGGCCCTGCCCTCAGGGGGCTCCCGGGAGGAAGTGGAGACTGGCCTGGACGCAGGCCTGTGTGTGAGGAGGTGAGGCCTCACCTCACAGGACAGGAAGGCTGCCCAGGGCGTCCAGAGGGCACCCCGGAGGCGAGGGCTTCTGCTATGGGCTGCAAGCCGGGGGTCGGCGCAGAGCAAGTGGAAAAGGCTGGGGGGCCGGGAGGAGGGGCTGGCCTGTGTCACCAGTCCTGGGGTCTAGTGGCAGGAGGGCTCAGTGGTCAGAGGCTGGGCGTGGGAGGTAAACTGCCGGTGCCATGTCCTCCCATCATCAGCGGGGTGAGGTGCGGCTTGTCCCGGAACCTCTTTGGGCCTCAGTTTCCTTCCAAGGAGAATAATAACAGTGCCCGCTCACAGGGTTGCTGAGAGGACCGAATGCGTCCAGTCACAGGAGTGCGCAGAGCGGGGTGGGCCCATGGGGAGGCTCCAGGCGTAACGGGCACAGGCAGGGGGGCCCGCCCACGAGGAACTTATACCCCACCCAGCAGGCAGATTGTAAACTCCTGACGGCAAGTCCACAGTAGCTACTTGAAATGAAGTGAGTCCTCATCCATACATTACTTTTTCTAACTACCATGTAGTGACTACTTACTAGGTACCAAACACTGAGCCAGGTACCTGTGTATGTGTTCTCACTTAATTCTTCCACCCACGCGGAAATACACTGTTATATAGAATTATCGATAAATTTTATACATGCCAAAACCAAGTCCTGAGAGGTAATAGCATAATTTGCCCAAGGCCATGTGGATACTAGTGGCAGGGTTTCCTCACTCCAAGTCCAGTGCTCTTTCTACTGCACCCCAAACCGAGAAGAACACAGCCTGTCCGGAGGTGGGGGTGGCCTAGGAAACAGTCGAGGGAGCCCTCACATACTCCCCATACACTCACCCATCTAAGCTTCCGTTCTGGTCACCACTATACCCTTGACCCCTGACCCATGCCCCTCAGCCCTCTCCTGCCCCAATGCACAGCCCCTCCTCCCCCGCCAGGCCCCAGGGTAACTGCACGTAGGGCTTCCAGCTCCAGGGCCCAGAACCCCAGCCCTCTCCCCTGTTCCTGGAGATTTGGGGTCCTGCAACTGGTCACCATAGCCTCAGGGGTCCAGAGGACCAAGTGAAAGTGGGCAAGGCCCCAAAAGAGCTTCAAAAGTAAACGTCTGAACCTTATCCCCAGAAATTCAGAATTAGCCGGTGTGTGGTAGGTTCTGGGCTACGGTATTTTTTAAAAACTCCATACAATTCTAAAGTGCAGCAAGAGTTAGAACTAGTGCTCCAGAGCCAGGGTGTCCAACCATTTGGCCTCCCTGGGACACGCTGGAAGAAGAAGAATTGTCTTAGGCCACACATAAAATACACTAACACTACCAATAGCTAATGAGCTACAATAAGGTCACAAAAAATGCTCCTACTGTTTTAAGAAAGTTTACAACTTCGTGTTGGGCCACGTTCAAAGCTGTCCTGCGCTGCAGGTGGCCTGCGGGCCACGGGTTGGACAAGCTCTAGACAGGTGCCTGGGATATGGTCAGAAGTGCAGAATCTCAGGCCCCGCCCCAAATCTGAAGAGAGGGAGCCTGGTGACTCCACACCTTTCCGTGGGGAAGCACTCCCCTAGGCCAACCCTGTCTCCACCAGCAAGCCAGTAGTGATGGAAGGGCCCGATGGCTAGTGCAGGGGGGGAGTGTGAGTCTCAGGCGCTGGCCCAGTCTCGGGAGCCTAGACGAGGTAGAGAGCGCTCAGTGTCCCCTCACCTGGTCCTCAGCCCTGTCCTCTGAGGGAGTCAGGAGTCTCATGCCCACCTGGGGGAACTGAGGCTTGGCTGGACCAGCACCACCCCTCACCCCGGCACAGTCCTGGCTCTGGGAGCAGATTCCCCATCTCATCTCAGTGTGTCCTGGGAGGCCCGCAGGCTGGAGGGTCATCCCTGCCCCAAGCAACAGATGAGGGAGTGGGGCCCAGGGCCGGATCCGAGGGTGGAGCCTTCCACAAAGCAGGACCCGTGCCAGTGAAGAGGGCTGCGGGAGCTAAGGGGTTAAGGGTCACTGCCCGGCGGGGTCACCGGTGGGCTTCACATTTGATTGACAGAATTGCATTCTTTCTCCCCAGCTCCGGGCTGGCTGAGGAATACATCTGGGACCAGTGTCAACAGCACCCAGGTTGGATCCCAGGAAAACCCTGTTGCTCTCGAAAGGCCCCTCCACCCAGGAAAGGAAGCCTGACACTCACACTTGGGGCCAGAAGACCAGCCAGAGTCCACCTGTCCCCGCACCTCACTGGGGATGGGCAGGTTGGAGTGGGGTGTGGGGAGGGGAGCGTCCTAACCAGCATCCTTGGGGAGGGGTCAGGGATGAGGGAGAGAGGAGCCCCTCCTTCCCCAAGCAGGGAAGGGAGCAGGACCCTTCCCCCCTCTCCAAACCCCCTGCTCCTCAGGGATGAACATGGGGGCTTCATCTGTCCCCCAAAGGCCTGGGACAGAATGGAAGGGATCACAGTTGCCAGCATGGTGGGTGGTGGGGGAGGAAAATGTTCACAGCGGGGGTCCCCACCCCACCCTCCCAGCCCTGGGCTTCTGACAGCCCTTCCCCCCACCCCTGCAGGCCTCACCCAGCACCTCTCAGCACAAAGCCAAAGCACAGCAGTGAGGACACAGGAGGAGAGAGGGAGCGAGAGACAGACCCAGAGGGAGGGGAAGAGAGAGGCCCCCCTCTGTCCACCATGGCTTCTCTGCAGACCCAGTGCCCACTGCCACCCCCCCACCCCCATCCTAGCGCAGCTGGGCCAAGGAGGAGAAGGGAGGAGGCAGGGAGTCAGAGCGGGGAGCTGTGGACCCCACACCCAGCTTCCCACCCGGGGCTCTCGCCTTCCTCAGCCACCCCTCCCTGTCCTAGGGGGTCTCAGGACCAAATTACAGACGCCACGGGGGGGCAGGGAGGCCCTTCCCTGGAAGAGGAGGAGGAACCAAGGGTGGAAGGATGAATGGGGACCCACCGGGATCAGAGATGCCAGGCAGGCGGGCAGCAGCGGGTGTCGGGCCTGCTGCGGGCAGCCGGACACGGCCGGCTGGATGCTCGTCCCTCCGTCCCTCTGTCCATCCAGGGCGGCTCCTCTCTGGGCGGTTCTGAAGCCCGGCGGGCGCTGTTAAAAAGCTTTTTATGTGTGTGTGTGTTAATCACATGATTGCCGTTCACCTGTATTTCGAACAAAGACAGCTCACTGTTTCAAGGCCCCGAACAAGAGTCTGGGCACAGGGAAGAGAAGGGAGGCGGGGGAAGGAGGGTTGGCAGCGCCGGGGGTGGCGTCGAGGAAAACTGGGGGGAGATTGTCCAAGGCCGGCAAGCTAGAGAAAGAGAAAACCCTTATCAAACTCCTAATTCACTGGGCTCCGAGGCCCCAGACACACTGGCCCGATTGTCTGGCTGGTTGTGTGTGCGAGCATGTGTGTGTGTGTGTGTGTGTGTGTGTGTTCCAGTGTCCGCTCCCCCCACCCCCAACATGCCTTCGCCTCGTGTGACTACCTCATTGTGTCCCATTGCCCACCCCCGCGGCCTTTCCCAAGCATGAGGCCTTGCTAGACCCCCTTTCCAGCCCCGCTCCAAACAAGACGCCCTTGGGGGAGGCCTGGGGCCTTGCCCAGCTGCCGAGGAGCCATACCTGCTCCCCAATGTGGCCTAGGCTCCGTCTGTCGCCCACGCACACCCCACCACTGCCTGGACACCCACCCACTGAGAAGAGAGAGGGGTCGTGACCTTTGGAGGAGAGAACTCGGAGAGAGGAGAGAAAAAGAATGAGTAGGACAGAAAAATGAGGAGAAATGAATGGGCAAAGAGGAGGAAGAGGAGGGTAGGGCAACTCCTACCCTGGGGGACCCCCCACACCCAGAGAGTGTGAACCCAGTGTGTTGGGTCCCAGGAAGTGAGGCCTCATTGGCCCTTCAGACCTACTTGAAGGGGACCCTGGGCCCCAGGCCCAGCCTCCCGGGAACTTGAGGCCTGTCTCTCTACCTTGAGCCAGCCCACCCTGGCCTGTGTGGGTGTCCATGGAGAAGGTCAAGCCGGGGCACCTGCACTGGACACGGGGGTCCGGCTGCTCCCCGCCGTACCAGGTACAGACCTGACCTCTACCAGCCAGGCAGAGAGGGCAGCCTGGGTGGGTGGGGGGGCCCATCGGTGAGACAGCCAGAAACAGGGCCGGGCCACAGGCCCTCCATGAGGCATCTTCATTGAGGCAACACAAGCCAGTAGCCACAGAACCTTCACCTGCCTTCTTCCCAATCTTTTGCCAACTGCCCACCAGGCTACCTGAGGCAGAGACCGGAGGGCCGCTCGGGCGCAATTTTCCTCCACGCCGCAGGTCCTGACCCCACCCACCTGCATCCCCGGGCTTTCCTGGCCTGACTACCCACCTCCTACATCTTCCCAACTAAGCTCAGGCCCCAAGACGGGCCTGGGGCAGCAGCGCACGGAGCTGGGGTGGGGGGGCCTGGCGCAGGAGCCCTGAGTGTTGGGGACGAAGGAAAGCGCTGGAGGCTCCACCTTCTGCCCTTCCCTCCCTCCCCTCCCCCTCCCCCTCTCCCCCTCCTTCCTTCCCCAGCCCTCGGCAGCAGCTCAGTGCTCAGTCAGTCTCAGGCTGTCCGGCCAGGGTGGTTGGTGGTGAGGATTGAGGCTCCGTCCTGAGGAGGCCGTGGCCTGAAGCTCAGGGCCCCCGGCCCCTCCCTCCCAGCCCCCCAGCGCCCTCCTCCAGCCCCGAGCTGGACCGCACACCTTGGGACACGGTCTTCCACTTCCTGAGGACGAGCCCCAGGCTGGAGGAGCGGTCCGAGGAGGTGAGTGCGCAGCGCGCTCCTGGGCTCCTGGGCCCGGGTCTGGGACGCTGCTGCGGGGCGAGGGGTGCAGAGCGGCTGCCACCCGCACCCGCCCCCCACCCAGCTCCGCTAGACCCGTCGGGGGCAGGCGGAAGGGAAGACGGAAAGGTGAGAGAAAAGGTGGGAAATTCCAGGAGCCAGGATTAGACTAGAATAAAGAGTCCGTTTTTCTTCCTTTCCATCAACAAACCTCCACCCAAAAGGAGGTTAAAAAAAAAAACCCCAAACCCACCCACACCAAGAGACGGTTGGGACCAGGTGGTGGGAAGACGTGGAGGCGGGAGCTAGAGGCCGAGCAGGGTCCCCGGGGCTGCAGTGGGTTTCGGGAGAGCAAGGGGCCGCCACCTCGGGGCTGTGCCCGCCGCGCCCCGGGCCGCCGTCGGGGCTGCGCGAGCGCCCGCTCCATCGCGCCCTCCTTCCTGTGCAGGTGAGCGTGGGACTCTTCGCCAGGCCCCCGGCGGCGGGCCCCGGGGAGGCGGCCGAGGCGGCGGTGGCCGGGGGCGACATGGCGGAAGAGCAAGACCTCTCGGAGGTGGAGCTGAGCCCCGTGGGCTCGGAGGAGCCGCGCTGCCTGTCCCCGGGGAGCGCGCCCTCGCTGGGGCCCGACGGCGGCGGCGGCGGCGGGGGACCGGGCCTGCGAGCCAGCCCGGGGCCCGGCGAGCTGGGCAAGGTCAAGAAGGAACAGCAGGACAGCGAGGCGGACGATGACAAGTTCCCCGTGTGCATCCGCGAGGCCGTCAGCCAGGTGCTGAGCGGCTACGACTGGACGCTGGTGCCCATGCCCGTGCGCGTCAACGGCGCCAGCAAGAGCAAGCCGCACGTGAAGCGGCCCATGAACGCCTTCATGGTGTGGGCGCAGGCGGCGCGCAGGAAGCTGGCCGACCAGTACCCGCACCTGCACAACGCCGAGCTCAGCAAGACGCTGGGCAAGCTCTGGAGGTGAGCGCCCGCCCGCCTCTGGGACCGGCCAGGGGCTCTCCAGCCGCGGGCGGGCTCAGGTCGGACTCCCTGGGCCTTTCTCCGGGGGACAGCCACCTCCTGATGGGGCTGGAAGGCCAGGTGTGGGCGTCGGGCCTGCCCTACCCCCACGAGTGCCCCCTTGGAGTGGTGCCGGCTCCCCACCCAGGGCAGCGGGCAGGAAGGCGCCCCCTCGTGGTTGGAATTCTGTCGGTGGCAGGCGGTGGGGCCTGGGCTGCTTACTGGGGGGATTTAGGTGACAAGGAGGGAAGGATGGCAGAGGGCTCACACCCCGGGCCTTCACTAGCCACTTGCCCACAGGCACGCACATGCGAGGGTGCCACTCCACCAGTTCCAGTGGTGGGGGGTGCGGGGGGAACGCTGGGGAAAGAACTGAAGGCCTGGCTGGAGAGGCAGGGAAACTGAGGCAGCCAGATGGAGAAGTGGGGACCGTGCAAGGAAAGCAAGGAATTCAGACACAAGACTTTGGAAGAGCCGGGGATGGAGAGCCACTGAGGGACAAGTCTGCAGGGTCCTGTCCTATTCCAGCTGCCTTCACCGTGCCTTGCTGACCCCATCCTCCTTCAGGCCAGGGTCATCTTCATCCCTTGGGGGAGGGGGACACACACACAAAAAGCCTCCCCTTCCCACCTTGTCCCAAAGCTGCCAGGCTTGTCTCGCTCTCCCTCCTTCTCCCCGGTCAGCGCCATCTTCCTTTCCAGGGCCCCACCCAGCATTGAGTAACCTCCTGCCCACCAGCCCTGAAGCCCGAGCGAAGAGCCCTGGCCAGAAGGAAACTCTGGCCCCCTTCCTACCCAGAGTTCCTCAGAATCCCAGACTCCCAGGGACCAGCCCAAACCTCTGGGGAAAAACATCTCCCCAAAGAGGAAGTTGGCCAACCCTCTCCTCAGGTCTGGATCTCAGCCCTGCCCCCTTGGGGACATGTTGAGCAGGGCAACCCCCACCCCCAGAGTCCTGGGCCGCTCACAAAGAGAATAGGGCCTCCAGGAGATGTGAGGTCACCTGAGTCCCCACTAGACTGGCCCAGAGATAGCCTTGAAAGGCAAAGGCCACATAACAGCTGGTGGCAGAGCTGGGGCCAGAACCCCAGTCCTGACTCTTCGTCTACTGTTCTTTCCCTACAGCGCCCTTGGTGACAACAGTGGGTCACCTTTGACTCTAAGGTGTGGTCCGAAGGTAGGGTGGGGGCAAAGGAGAGGGGAGCAGTGAGGCAGATCCGGGTTTCAGAAAGCTTAAGCTGTCAGGGGGGCCCACAGCCCCTCTTGTCACCGCCCTGCCCTTGCCAGCCCCCAGCACAGTGGGGATTGGGTCCAGAAGGCCAAAGGTTTCAGGGGATGGAAGGAGCAGGAGGGCCCCCAAGAGACCGAGAGACATTCACATCCAGCCCCCTGGCCCTGGCCTTGGCCTTGTGTTTGCTGAAGGCCTGGTGCCCCTTCTCCCGGCCTCAGCCCCCCACGCTCTGCTCATCCAGGCAGGCCCCAGGCTCAACAGCCAGGCTGCTGCGTGGACCCAGAGGGTCCAGCTCTGCCCACAAGCAGAAGTCCAAGCTAGGCCCTCTGCCCAAGGCCCAGCCCCAGCCCCACAGCCAGTGCCCTTGGAGCCATGGGGCAGAGAAGAGCAAGTGGAAGACAGATCACCGGAAGGGAGCCAGGCAGACAGAGTAGGCCCTGGGGACCGTGAGCAGAGCACAGCGTGAGCCCAATGGGACCATCAGAGCAAGATGAACCCCCACTTCTCCCAGCACCCCACCGCCAAGGATTTAAGATAGTCCCTGTCCCTGTCCACTCATCTCAGAACCCTGGCCTTGGGCCCCCTCAAGAGGACTCATCCCTGCCCACCACTCGAGGGCCCCCAGGGGCCCGGGACAGTCAGGAAAGCAGGTGCGGCTTGCTCAGGACCCCATCCCAGGTGTAGGAGGATGGCCGGACAATGGCAAGGCTCAAAGACTATGCCAACATGTGGGTGGGCCACCTGGGTCCTGGGTGGGATCCTGGGGGGCCTCTGGATATGGGCTGGGCTGGCCAGTCTGTCCTGGGCTCCTCCTGAGGTCCCCGCCAGCTCATGGCCCCCGGGGCCATCGGGAAGGGGGGTGATGAGGTTGGCAGAACTGGAAAACAGGGGCCCTAAACCTGAAAAGAGAGATGGACGGACAGACCGTGTGGGGTGCCGGAAGTGAGTTGGGGCCAGACACACCAGAGTCCACGTCCTGGCTCTTCAGTGCTCCCACAGTCACCTTAACCTTTGGCACCTGCCGGGCAAGTGCTGTTAGATGTGGGTCACAGGGTGTTGGCTGACCTGCCCTGAGAGCGTAATTATAAAGGAGTCAGAGGCTGGGGCCTCTTCTGAACCCCCAGCCCCACAGCCCCGTCCCTGCCAGTGCCCCACCTTGGGTGCCCCCCAGGTTGGGGTTTCCGGTTTGGGTGGGGAACCTGCCTAAGCTCTGCACTCAGTCCAGGTTAGATTTGGGGTTGGGTTTATGTGAGGGGGCCGCATGGGTTTGGGGTTAGGAAAGAGCCGGACAAGGTCTAGGTGAGGCGGGGTTGCGGATGGAGGTGGGGTCACGGATGGGCCCCAGGTTACCTTTCTATCCAGCTTAGAGTTCTGCGGGGACCTAGCATGGGGTGCATCGTTGGACTTGGCCTTCTCTTCTGGCCTGTGCCCTCCCTGGGCACCCCCTGCCATTTTCTTGCTGGTCCACACCCAGTTGCCAGCCGGGCAGAGGGCACAGGGAAGATCAGGGGTGGGAAGTGAGCTCAGAGGCCCCAGCGGTCCGGGACCCTGTGCCAGCCCACCCTGCTCTGTTCCCTCAAGTGCACTTCTGCCCCCCACCCCCCACCCTGCCACACACAACTCAGGGCCTGGCCCACCCAGTCCCCTGAAGCGTGGCCGGGGGGAGGGAGTGTGCACCCCACTCCCTGACCCCTAAGGCCCTGCTCGGGGGTCCTCAGCCCATAGCTGCAGAGGGACTCTTGGAGACAGCTGGGCTGGGGCTGGGCTCCGCAGCCTGGGGGAGGGGCATTGGGGGAGGCTAAGCTGCAGCGGAATGCTGCTGCCGGCTAGAGGTGCCTGGTATGACCACCCCCTCCCACCCTGGGGGGAGAGGGCACCCACAGGGGGGGGGGGAGCTGGAGACAGCGACACGGCTGCTCCTGCAGAGTCCCCTATGTCTTGGTCTGTGTTTTCCCCTTAGCACCCTCTGCAAGGTACCCCATCCTGGCCTCCTCGCCCTGCGGCAGTCGGGCTCTGGACACCCCCCCTTGCCCACCCTCCAGCCCAGGCCTGAGGCTGGAGTCCTGTGGGCAAGGGCAATGCGTTCAGGGCTGCCCTCCATTGGCTGGTCTGGACTGAGGAGAGGGTCTGTCTACCGCTGTCCTGGGCCTGGGAGCTTCCTCTGCTCTGTCTCCCCTGGACAAGGAGATATGATTCCCCCCTGCACCCCCCAGCCCAGCCCAGCACCCCGGAGTTCACAAGATCAGTATTCTGGAGTTGAGATGGGCCCCCCAGGTCCTTCCGTCAAACCACCCTGCAAGCAGCATCAGAACAGCACCCGTTTCTCAAGTGCCCCCCACCCCACCCCAGGCCCGGCGCAAATGCTTCACATCCATTGTCTTGGCCAGTCCCACGCCCGGTGAAGTAGGAGGTATTGTCGTCTTCGTTTTCTAGGTGGGGAAACTAAGGCTCAGAGAAGTGACTTGCCCACAGTCACACAGCTAGCAGGTAGCAGAGAATGGGCTTCCCTACCACATACTGCTTCTCTGCTTGCACACCTCGCATGCCAGGGAGCTCACCCCTGCCCGGCGCCAGCTCCACATGGACAGCTATGATGAGGGGGTTCCGCTCCCTGAACGGACACCTGCCCCTCCTAAGCTCTGTTCCTATTTCCCATCGCATCCTCGGGATGGCTGACCCCTCTCACACCGCAGCCCCTGAGAGAGCTGGGGACGAGGTCACAGCCCTGAGCCTGGGGCTCTGTGGGCCTCACATCTTCCAGTCCATGAACCAGAGACCAAGCTCCCAGGCGGGCCTCATTTTCCCAGGGAAGACACTCACGCTGGCCCCTTCGCTTTCTCCCCCAACCGTCCCCCCCAGGTTGCTGAACGAGAGTGACAAGCGCCCCTTCATTGAGGAGGCCGAGCGGCTCCGGATGCAGCACAAGAAGGACCATCCGGACTACAAGTACCAGCCCCGGAGGCGGAAGAACGGGAAGGCGGCCCAGGGGGAGCCCGAGTGCCCCGGGGAGGCTGAGCAGGGCGGGGCTGCTGCCATCCAGGCCCACTACAAGAGCGCCCACCTGGAGCACCGGCACCCGGGAGAGGGCTCCCCGATGTCCGACGGGAACCCTGAGCACCCGTCAGGTGAATGCTGGGGGGGCGCAGGGGGGGGTGGACGCCCTGCTCTGGGAGGCAGAGGCTGGGCCGTGTGGGAGACCCTGACACTCCCCGGGCTGTGCAGGGGTGGGGTGGGCAGGGTGATGGAAGGGGACGCTGCTGTCCCTACAGCAAGGACAGGCGGCACAGGCTGATTCTGAGAAGTGGGAGCTCAGAGGTGGGTCGTTGCTGCTCGGCCTCCCAGTCTGAGGGGGGAGACACAGTGCGTGGCGTTGGGCGCACGCTGTGTAAGGGCCAGACGTAGGGCAGCTCGTTTCCTTCCCATGAGTGGTCATGACAGCTAACCTGAAGGGGGCACCGTGCTGCCTGCCTTCTGTGCATGAACTCATCCGATCGTTCTGAACTGGGGTATGGCAGGTGCTCTGCCTGGGCTCGGAGCTCAGCTGCGAGGCTCTTTACTCGCATCTGGAGGGTGAGGAAACCGAGGGCAACTTGCTGCACAGCGCAGGTCTGAGCCCAGACGCTTTGGCTTCGGGGTCTCTGCCAGCACCGTGGCTGCCTCACTTGTGCTCATAATGTAGAGAATGCGTGCCCGGCTCAGCCGCTGGGGGAGCCCCAGTGAGCAGAGCTCTGCCTTCAGAAGGCAGGTCCTGAGCCAGGAGCATTCAGGAGCCTAGACTAGGGGGAGGAGCGGGGAGAAGCACACGGGAATTAAGTACAGAAAGAAGCAAGTGCACACAAAGTCCACCTAGGACCCGGGGGGGCATGACCCCAGGAAGTCACCCCCTGTGCATCCAGCCAGATCTCCAGAAATGCCCAGCCACCTGCCAGCCTCCAGTCAAGGAAGGCTTCAGGAAGGAGGCTGTGTCGGAGCTGCTGGGTATCGCATCTGTTTTACTGATAAGGAAACTGGTGAAGAGAAGACAGGGGTCTGCCCAGGACTCCGCGCTGCAGCTGGTCTGCTGGAGGCGGCACGGGCCTGCCCTCGTCTCCCTCTGATGGAGTCCCCAGTCCAGCCATCCCTCCCACACATGCACACGTCATCCTCTGAGATTCAGGGGTACACGCTCACCAGACAACCCTGGGCCATGTATAGAACCACCACCTCAGAGTATAACTGTGAGCGTGTGTTGTTCTCCGCCTTCAAGGCCCAGTTCAGCTACCTCTTCTCAGAGAGACCGTGGCCGCGTCCCCAGGGCAGGGGGCATGGCTTCCTCTGCGGGTCTCCCCAGCCCTGTGCATGCCCATCATCACAGCACTTTGGAAGCTGCACTGCAGCCTGTGAGGGTCTCAGGCTCTCCCTAAGCCTGTGAGCTTGTGAAAATGATAGCGACCCATTTTATTTACACTTGTATCCCCTGCGCCTGGCACAGAGCCCCCTAAGTGGTTGTTGAATGAATATGTGAGTGAGAACATGGACAAAGGAGCAGGGGTGGGGCAGGCAGGTCCGTTAGCTCAGTGCTGTCCTGACTGAGCTGC
Organism: Craseonycteris thonglongyai; assembly: GCA_004027555.1. Lineage (NCBI taxonomy): Eukaryota > Metazoa > Chordata > Mammalia > Chiroptera > Craseonycteridae > Craseonycteris > Craseonycteris thonglongyai. Next base: position 11,947 of record PVKE010003261.1, read on the forward strand.
AGGGACAATGGACAGTGTGGGATGGGCCCCAGGAGCATGATCAGTGTGGCTGGCTCAGGCGGAGGTTTAAGGGGCCCAGAGTAGAAGCCTGGGGAGGAGCAGAGGTGTTCGAGGGGACACATCGGTGTTCAGGGGTCAGGGCAAGAGGACGCACAGGCAAGACAGCAAACGTGAAAGGGAGTCCAGCGTGGGGAGACGCGGAGGTCAGCAGGGAGAGCAGCCAGCAGGGGCTGGGCGTGTGATAAGGGGAGCAGGCGAGCAGGGGGCAGGGCCAGACCCCAGTGGGCTCAGCAGCTCAGGACCAAGGGGCGAGGGGAGGGAAGACTGCAGCTGATGTGAGGAGGAACTTTGCCGGGGACAGGTTTTTCCAAAGGAAGCAGGCCATGGGGACAGGAAGCCTTGCTCTGGGTGGGAGGCAGGACCCAGCCCTAAAACTGGGGAGTTTCACGAACTGCAGACCCACCCAAGCCCGTCCTGTAGATAAGTGCCGACTCAGGCTGCCCAAAGCTGCCTGTAAAACGTACGAGGGTCACACAGGGGTCCGCCTTCGGCCTCTTGGCGGCATCTTGTCTGACCTCATTTCCCGCTTCTCTCTGTCTCCCTTCCGCCCAGGCCAGAGCCATGGCCCACCCACCCCTCCTACCACCCCAAAGACAGAGCTGCAGTCCGGCAAGGCAGACCCCAAGCGGGATGGGCGCTCCCTGGGGGAGGGCGGGAAGCCTCACATCGACTTCGGCAACGTGGACATCGGCGAGATCAGCCACGAGGTAATGTCCAACATGGAGACCTTTGATGTGGCTGAGTTGGACCAGTACCTGCCGCCCAACGGGCACCCGGGCCACGTGGGCAGCTACTCAGCAGCTGGCTATGGGCTGGGCAGCGCCCTGGCTGTGGCCAGTGGACACTCCGCCTGGATCTCCAAGCCGCCAGGTGTGGCTCTGCCCACAGTCTCACCACCTGGAGTGGATGCCAAAGCCCAGGTGAAGACGGAGACCGCGGGGCCCCAGGGGCCCCCACACTACAGCGACCAGCCGTCCACCTCGCAGATCGCCTACACCTCCCTCAGTCTGCCCCACTACGGCTCTGCCTTCCCCTCCATCTCCCGCCCCCAGTTTGACTACTCTGACCATCAGCCCTCAGGACCCTATTACGGCCATTCGGGCCAGGCCTCTGGCCTCTACTCAGCCTTCTCCTACATGGGACCCTCTCAGCGGCCCCTCTACACGGCCATCTCTGACCCCAGCCCCTCAGGGCCCCAGTCCCACAGCCCCACACACTGGGAGCAGCCAGTATATACGACGCTGTCCCGGCCTTAAAAGGGGCCCTGTCACCACCGCCCCTGCCCAGCCCCTCTGGGTAGCGTGTCCCTTCCCCCAGCCCTTGCGTCCTGTCCCTTGCCCATCTCAGGCCTGGCGGTGGCTGCGGAAGAGGCAGCTGCAGGAGGGCTTTCTGCCAGGCTCCACTGCCTTTGATGACCCCACCCCATCCTCTCCAGGCTCCTGGCCAGGACTGCTAGGCTGGGCAGAGGCAAAGGAGGTTGCTTGTTGCCCCTAGACTCACTGAACGATGAGGGCCATGCCTTCCCTGAGGATGACCCTCGACCCCTGGACCTGAGAAGGAGCCACTCACCCTCCTCTGGGAGGGGGAAGCACCCAGGGGTTGGATGGGAGTGGGAGGCCTTGCCACTCCTGTTTCCTCTCTTGTGGGGAATGAGGCATATGACGTAACCTGTGCCCCGTGCCTGAGATCAAGGCCAACCAGAGGCCGGCACCAGTGCCTGGATAGGACTGAGGATGGCTTTGAACAGCCTTGGAGGGGCTGGGGATGGAGCAGGGGCTCAAAGGGAAGTCTCCTCATCCCCCCTCCAGTGCCCCCTCCCCTCCTGAACACAGGAAGGAATTGGCACAGAGGCCTCCAGATCCAGTTCTGGGCCAGGAACCTCATTGTCTAACTGGGAAAGAGGGTTTCTGGTCCACCGCGACCCCCAGACCTTGAGGCACATCCCCAGAGGTGAGGAAAGGATTCGGAGACCATTCAGAGTCTTCCTCCAGGCTCCCCACCAACTCCCTCTTCTCTGTGCCCCTGCTCTGTCAGCCCCAACCCCCTGGGCTTCCCAGAGAGCTACAGCTTCTCAGACCCAAACCCTCTGCTCCAGCAGAGACGCTGGGCCCAACACCCAGGTTGCTGGAAGCAGGCTGAAGACACTGCACTCCTGAGGTGTACATTCTGCCCTGGCCTTTTGCCCTTTGACCCCCAGTGGTATCTGAATAAAGTATGTAGCTCTGTCTACCCCTATCTTCCTGTTCTGCAGCCCCCACAATCCACATGTAACTCATACCGCCCCCTCTTATTTATCTCAGTAGCTCCCTCTACCCTCGCCCCTCTCCTAGGTTCTCCAGCCCCTATTAACTCTGCATTAAGCATTCCACATAATAAAATTAAAGGTTCCAGCTACCTGCTTGGTGGGCCTGACCTGGCCTGTCTCTTGGTCTCTTATCCCTGTGCCTGTGCTTCCTCAAACACTTTCTGGAAGTAGCTAGGGGCAGAATGCAAAGGGTAGATAACCCAAAGGTCTCCACCCTCCTCCAGGAAGCTGGGGGCAATGCACTGGGTTAGGACCACTGGCTGCACGTGGGGTCAGTCTGTGCGCAGGGGCTGAGGCCTCAGGTGGGAGCTCGTACCCCCTTACCCAGCAGAGGGGAGGGGGCTTGCGAAGAATTCTGGGACAGATTCTGACTGACTTCCCGCTGTCTGCAGCCAGCAGGCCTGGTCCTTTAGGTGTGGCTGGGCCTTCTCTCTGCACCCTCCACTTGCCACCTCCAGCCGCATGTGCACACTCGCTCGCTCGCTCCAGGATCGAGCCCAGGCATGTTCAACCTGTGGCACAGGACGACTGAATGAGGCTCAACACAAGTTCTGAAAACACTGAGATTTTTTTAAGCTTTCTTTTCTTTTTAGCTCATCAGCTATCGTTGGTGTTAGTGTATATTATATGTGGCCCAAGACAGTTCCTCTCCAATGTGGCCCCGGGAAGCCAATGTGGACTTGGCTTCTTCAGCTCATCTCCGCAGCAGCTGCCTGTGTCTACGTGTACACCCAGGATGGCAGATGTGCAATCTTACTCCCTAAGAGCTCTTTCCTCAGCAGAAACCCAAGCTGTTCTCGGGGCCTGGAGCCATTCCACCTCCGGGACAGGGGACCTCTCTTCACCACTGTGTCCCACTGATGGACAGTTCCAACGGTGGGAAGTCTCCCTTACGCCCAGCTAGTAACAGTAACAGTAATAGCTACCATGTACGGAGGGTCTGTAGCCAAGTGCTTTATGGCATTCAGGCCTATGAGGGAGTGGGTCTGATCTGTATCCCCACTTGCCAGATGGGGAAACAGGCTTTGGGAGGTGCATGCTAAGGAGTGCTGGTAGCGGAATCTGAAGGCAGCACTGACTATCATTGCACCAGTAACCATCATCTCTCCCACCTACCCGTTGCCTGTGGGCTCTCCTTCCACTTTTAATCTGAAGCGACATTCCTTGCACTGCTCCAGACCAGCATGCCCAGCTCCCTTACCCTCCCCTCACTCCTGGGGTGGGGAGAGGAGTGCCAGGATCTAGCCCCGTCCCTCGTCCCTTGGGGTGGCCAGACTGCCATCTGGAAGCTGCATCAGGCAAGCTCTTCAGATAACCTCACCCAAACTGTGGCTCCCGTGAAGCTTAGTGGCGGCTCAAATCCCTGCTCTCGTGGGCGGTATCTGCCACCAAGTCAGACCACCCCACCTGCACTCAAGCTGCTTCCTGGTGTTCCGTTGTAGATAAATGGTGAGATTTTATACTGATCTTTAATAGAGCTCATCTTGTTGGACTTGACCATTTCCCACCTATATTAAACATTCTGGAGTCCTGAATGCAATTTATTGGCTCTGCTCTGAGACGAGTTTGTGGGTACGTGAAGTACCCGCAAACTTGAATGTCCTCATTTGAGTCACTAATAAAAAGGTAGAAATGAAGAGGGGCAGGCCCTGCACACACCACTAATTCTCTCCCATGTAGTTCTGGTATCTACACGCTTAGGGAAAGACTGTGCGATCAGTTCTGAATCCATCTAATCATCACAACACACACACGTCTCCGTCACGGCCACGCAGAGACTGCCCGATGCCTAGCTACCAACATCTGCTCTGTCTGTGGCGTGCCTTCAACCTACCAGACCAGTCACCACTGAAAAAAAGGGAGTTTGGTTCACTTGGCAATATTCTTAGAAACCCTATGCTAGCTCCTGGATGTCTTTTTTATCATCCAAGTGTTTTCAAATATGCAGCAACCTATTCTAGAATGGTTAGGTATCCATCAGTCCTAGCCTTAGGTGCTCCTTTTACAGTGCACCCTCTCGCCGCCCTTGAAAAGCAGGCCATTAGTTCATTTCTGGTCTGTTCGCTGTTCACCGCTCCTGGTGGGATGGTGGGCAGGGAGCTCGCAGGGCAGGGGGAGGGTTCAGCATCGAGATGAAACCACCTGGGCCAGGCCCCGCCTCTCATGGGATGACTGGGAAGTCATGGGGGTATGGAAGGAGGGGAAATGGCCCCAGACAGAAGTTGAAAGACCTGACTTTGTGCTCATCTCTTAGACCCGAAGTCCTGAACAAGCAGAGGCCGCAGTCAGGTAGTGGCTCCATGTGTAGAGAGACATGGGCCAGGTGCTTACGCACAGGACTGAGGAGAAGGCCCAGGCCTGGCCAGCTGAGGGGCAAGGGGCTACTCCCTGAAAGAGGAGCAAAACTGGGGGGTGGGGTGCTGGAGGGGAAGCACCCCTTTCTGCATCTCCCCTGCACCCTATCGCCTAAGGGTTAACCCCCCCAACTCCATCTCCCAGCCCCTTCTCCCCTCCCCCACCCAAAACCCATCTCCCTTTAATCACATCAGATACTGAGTAGCCCAGCAGGAACAAAGAGGCCATTTAGAGAAATGGGGCCGAGAAGGTGACCCCCGCACTCTGGGGCGGCCGCCTGGATGCCAGCACAAAGGCGGCATTTCAGAGCTGAAATTTCAGCACCCAACTTGATTAAAGGATTCCACGGGCTTGGAGGAGGGCGGAAGGGGGTGCAAAGTCCACTGGTCCCGGAATTAACCCTTCTCCAGGGGAGCAAGCACCGGTCCTGCTCATCACTCCCATCTTGTACAGGGTGCACCCACCCACCCAGGGGGCCACGCCTCTGGCAGTCAGGCTAGCCCGGCGCCTCCTCTTCCTGGAAGGGGAGCAGGCAGTGGAAGGTCAAGGCTGGAGTACTCAGGGAGCCAATGTTCTCTTCTGTCTCTGTTGGTGTCAACATATACCCTACCCCTTCCCATTGCACCCCAAGGGGAGGAGGAGCCAATGTGACCGGTCTTGCCAGAGGCTGGGTAAGCAGGACCCATTAGAACCCACGGCAGAGGGTGATGAGCTCGTCTTGATTTAATGTCACACCTTGAACCCAGGAGCCCTGCCATGGGCCCCACGCAGAGGGGACAGGTCATCTTCCAGAGGCAGAGAGGGTGTGGGTGAGGCAGACCCAAGAGGCGGGCCATGGAGGACAGTGTGTGGGCAGCGGCCGAGTGGGGACTGAGGGGGCAGGGAAGGGCAGGTGCCTGGTCCAGCTGCTGACTTGCCCAGAGGACTCTGCCTGGGAGGCGGGGGATCACCGAGGCCCCAGCTTCCTGCTGGGGCACTGCTCCTGAAAGGGGATCCCAGCCCATGATAAGAGGCTCGAGGCAGGTCCTCAGGAAACAATGGGTGGCTTGATGAGACCTGCTCTGTGATACTCCTGAGAAGGGAGAAGCCCCTGTAGCCAGTCCCCACTGGAAAGGAAATTGGGGGTTTCCGTGGCAACCGGCTCCCTGGGCACAAAGGCCTTCTGTCTGCTGAGAAGGCAGCTGAGGTGTCTCCCTGCAGCAGCCTTTGCTCTGGTGAACGGGGAGATGGAGGAGGGACGCGGGTACCCACAGGGGGTGAGGGCCCATGGTGCTTCCTACAGAGCTGACAGTCACGGGGCCACTGCAATGGGTGCAGCCTCCAGGCAGCCGGGCAGTAGCAGGGAAGCAGTGGGTGGGCAGAGCAGGCAGCTGGGGCGCAGGGGTGGAAAGGCTGGCCAGTTTATTATTTACACGTATAAAGTGAGGGCACAAGCTGGGCAAGAGGCACAGGCAAGGTGAGTCCAGCTCAGTCGGTGATGATGAGCTCGTCTACCCCCCAGTCTTCGTAGCTCCCGTCGGGCAGGTAGCGACGAATGATGATGGGGATCTTCCGGGCCCTGTGGCAGGGGAGAAGTGACAAGTCCATGAGGGCTGGGGACCTCAGTTCTACAGCAGGAGGAACAGACTGTGCAGAATGCACAGGAAGAGAAGCCTCAGGGGCATCCTCTTGGGTCTCTGAGTACACTTCGTAGGACAGGAACCGCAGTCATCCCGAGTGTGGGACGGCGAATGTGGAGGGGCTCTGCCACCCCAGGGCCGGAAGCAGGGCAGGGGCGAGTGGGGGCAAGCCAGCAAGGCCACGCTGCTGCAGGAACAGGGCATTCTCACGGGCAGGAGAGGTCCACGTCTCAGCAGTGCCCTCCCCTGTGCCTGCCCCTCCACCCTGCCCCCTTCCTGGTGGGCTGCCGCCTGAACGCACGAAGGATCCCCAGGAACCAGCAGGGAGGTGGGCACTGGGGTGTGCAGAGTTCCACAGGCTGCCTCCCCGGGCTCTGTAGCAGTGAATGTGACCTGAGAGACTTACTTGAGCTCTTTCATGGCGATGAGCAAGGGATCTGTCTCCCCTTCCAGCTCCACCATCACGGGGGCACACATCCTGTGGGCACAGGGACAGGTGCTAGAGAGACTGCAAGCAGCAGGAAGTTGGGAGCTCACTTCCCAGACAGGAGGGGCTGACAGGTGTGGTGGGTGGGGGGTGGATCAGGGGCAGACAGTGAGGGTACAAGTGCGAGCCAGGAGGACGAATTTGAATTTTGCCTCCAAAGACACTGAATTTCTCTCCAAATCCCAGTATCACTGAAAATGAAGACAAAAAGTCCTACCGCACCTACACATCAGTGATGCTAAAATACTTCTGGCTAACAAGCAAAGGCTCACTACGTGCCATTTGCTTCTCTCAGCACTCTACATAGATTATTTCATTTGAGGTGAGTAACACTGTTATTTCTGTTTTACTGATGAGGAAACTGAGGCACAGAGAGGTCAGTCACTTGCCCAAGGTTACACAGCCAGTAAGTGGCAGAGCCAAGATCTGAACCCTGCATGCTCCTAACCCCTGTGCTGAAACAGCGCTCACTTATGAAGATCCATAAACTTTAGAAAAGTACTGTGAACGGGGCAAGTGTAAGCCTTCATCACAAGGCCACATGCCATCGATCATGTCAGCTCCCCTACCAGGGACCTTCCCCTGAGCTGATGGCATGTTCCTGAACCCAGTGGCCACAGCAAAGTATTCCAGCACAAAGAAAGGGCATGTGCAAGGCTCACCCTCTGATGGCTCTAACCCAACACCCCCAGGCCCTGCCTCAGGGCCCAGCTCCCATTTTCCATCTTGGCCACACCCCCTCAGAAGTCCTGATCTTCCGGCCTCCACAAGGGCCTGCGTCAGGCACTCACCTGCTCACTACCCGTCTAAGATGCCCCATGGCCAGCAGGCAGAACTCCGCCTGGCCCTCGCTCACCATTTTAGTACCTTCTCATGCTACTTGCCTGCATTTACCCGCCTTCCTGCCACATCAAACTCCTCCGGGTCTCTGGACAGGTACAGTTGTTTCCTTTCTGCATCCTCTTACAAGCTCTTCCTCTCCCTACAGGCCTGGGAGACGCTCACATGTCCCCCCTCTGGAGATCACCTGCTGGATCCTCCGTGCCTGACTCATTCACATGTGCCTCTGCTGGCACTAATCTCGCTGTGCTTGTTTAACGCTTTCCACATTAGAACGTGAACTCCCGGTGGCCCAGGACCACGTGCCCTATCACAATGCCTGACATACAGCAGAGGCCTGAGCACAAATGGCTGGGGGGCCAGTTCTAGGCTCACCTCCTCTAGGGAGCCACCCTTGAGGGTTCCAACTCAGGTTTACACTACTGGATCCGAAACTGGTAATCACCAGAACTACAAAGAAAGCAGATTAAAAAATCTGTCTGTACCAGGGCCTGCTCCACAGTGAACGCAACATTCCTTAGGAAGTGGCTGTGGTCCACACCTGCCACCAGGTGGTGCTAATGAACTGGAGTGAGATGTCACCTAAAAACTATCCAAGAAATGTTAGCTCATCTGAGTGTGGGGCTGCATGCCTAGGGCTAGGAATCCGCTACAGCCCTGGCTGCCCGCCGTGTCACATCAGGCAGGGGACTGCCAGACAGTGTCCTAGCCCTCATTCAGAAGGAACACTATAGACCAAACTATGTGGGACCAAGCCTGGCTCCCAAAGAAAAGCAGGGTGCTAGGACTAGGTAGTGGTCTGAATGTCTGCCTCCAAACTTTCAAGTGCCCCACACTATCCACAAATGCCACTCAAGGCACTAATGACATATTTTCCAGTCTTATGCCCCAAGCTAATTGCCATTCCCCCACAACAAGCCACACTTACCTGCCTCTACCTGGACCTCTCCTTGCTGTTTCTGGCCTCTGGGTACCCTCAAAACCACCTCCCTTTCCTTGTCCCCACTGGACGTCTAACCTCCCCATGAGACCCCGGTCACCCTGCCACTACTCCCCTCTTCCCTTCCTTGCAGCTCCTGTGAAGCACCACTCCCATCTGCCCGGGGTTCCGGCTATTTGTGAAGGGGTCCGTCTCCCCAACCAGGCTGTAGATACCTGGAGGACTGGGAAATTGTGTCTTTAATCAGCTTCGCAGCCCCAACAGGTGTAAGAAGCACAGTATCTTATTTCATGCCGAAAGACTTTGACTTGCATACAATCAGACTACTTGTTTGAAAAATAATTGATAAATTATTCCTCCTGCTGGGTTATTTTTAGCAGAGATGAGCCTAGAGCACCAACAGAATGCTTCCCAACAAAATGTGCATGTCTTCTACCTGCACCAGCCTTACAGTGGCCACAGGTGGCTACTGAGTACATGAAATGTGGCTGATGAGACCAAACGACGGAACTTTTCATTCTATTTCATTTTACTTCATTTAAAATTTAAATGGCCACCTATAGCTAGTGGCTACCATAATTGACGGCGCAGGCCTAGAGGGTGCTCACCCCAGGGATATCAAAATGATCACACTGAGTGCAGCTGTACTTTCTCCCAGGCCAGCGAGGAGTGCAACCAGGTTGGTACGGGGTCCCCTGCTGCAGAACGGATGAGGAACAGCGCTGCCCACCAGCTAAAACCTTTGTCGAGGTGGACGCAGTGGTCATCTCCACCCCACAGGACTGGAGATCAAGTCCAGTGCTGACTGAGAACCAGGGAGGGGGATGCAGATGTAGCCTCACTGCTCCCCGCAGCACACAAAACGCCACAACTCTTCCCAGCTTTCTTTCTAGCCGGTTCTCTACTGTGCCCTACTTGAAACACCCTGGCTTCCACATACCCACCATTTCCCACACTGTCTGGTTAGAAGTCTGGGTAGGGCTTCTTCCCTCAGCCTGCGTTTCCCTGAGAGACCTATGAGAGCAACAGTACCACGCCTGTCCTCTCTGTCCCCATTACTCCTCCCCAGGAAGGGGGAGAATCTCTCTGACTGGGAGGAAGGGCCTCTTCAAGAGTCCCCGCTTTCTCAAAGCCCACCACCTTCGCAGGCAGGCTAGCCCTGCAGGCACGGCCTCTAGAGGCCTGACTGCCCGGGCGTGCGCTCATCGGACATATTGATCTCCGCCTGTCAGCGGCTATCTCCTGAATCTCGTTATTCTTCAATTGGTTCCAAACTTGACAGAGGAAGGAAACGTTGCTAATGTCCAAGCCCCAGAACCCCGCCACGGCTCCTGGCTTACCTGGAGGGCTCTCCCACTCCTCTGGGCTGGCCGTGCTCTACCTCGAGGACCACCGTAAGCCCAGCGGTACTGCTGCAATTCCCCCAACTGACGCCCACAATGGTCTAGGGTTCTCTAAACCCACTTTTTTGTGTGAGTCACTGACCTGACTGGCAATCGTCGAGTTCTATATTTTTATTGTTAGTCTTCTACTATACTGTTATTGACTTCTCAGACGTTCATGTCCTATTTCTCCTGTTGGATCGGACTCCCTGAAGGCAGGGGCCTAGCACAGTGCCTGGCACACAGGGACAGCACCTGTCTTGCTCAGCACGTGAAAGCATGAAGAGTCTGTCTGCAGCCAAGCTGGGCCACATCAACAGTCTGGAGGCTCACCATGGCCTGGCTGATGGAAAAGACAGTGAGGGGGCACAAACTCACGCAATCTGGAGGGCCCGGGTGCCCAGCACGCGGGCTCGCTCATACTTGGTCATATACGGTGTAGTGATTCGTTTCTGGTTGGCCTGCGGTCGCTCTCCAGAGGGAAGGATCTCAACATTCTCCTGGCCCTCCTGGACACAAAAGCAGAAAGGAAAAAATCTCAGGGTGCAGTACTGAGGGGGAGGGGGATGATGATGAGAACAATGATTATAACCACCATTACCGCTTATTACATACCAGTGACCTTGGAACTGCCATATTGACACCTCATTTAATCTTCACAGTAACCTTATGAGGTAGGGATTACAGTGCCCATTTCAGAGGCTCAGAGTTAGCTAACTTGGCTAAAGTCCTAGTAAAAGAGCATAATCATAATCAGGATTACAAAGCCAGCTGCCTCATCCAGAAGAGCGGAAGCAAAGGATCCAGAGACAGGGCGGGCCCCACGCGAAAAAGTTCTTGAACACAGACAAATAAAGCAACCGAAGCAGGAAGCAAGAAACAAGCACCCCACTTTCAAACAGGGTAACTGAGTCCACGGATCAAGTGGCTAAAGAGTCAGAGTGAAGGCAGGAACATACTATATGTTCATGTATTTAATACTTAGTAAGCATCCGTCATGTGCCAAACATCTTAACAGAGGCTGAGACAGAAAGCTGAGTTTCTGCTACCAAAGAATTCATGGCCTAGGGAGAAGACAAGAGCAAACAAAACAGCAGGTGTTTGAAGGTAGGTGTGTGAATGTGCAACAACGTTAACAAGAAGGTGGGGAACATCTAATCCATACTGTGGATAGGAAGATAGTCCAGAGAGGAGAATGAGCTTGTCTAGGAGCACTAGTAGGCATTCCCAAGCCAAAGAAGAAAGAAAGGGCATTCCAGGCAGGTTGAATTGAACATGCAAAGGCCCAGAGGAGGGAGAGAAATACTAGCTTTGGACAACTAACTGTAAATATTATTAGAGCAAAGGTACACACAGGGCCTTAGGCAGGAGGATAAATACTATAACAAAAAATGAAGTCAACAAATATTTACTGAGTGCTTACTCTATGTCAGGTAGTGTTTATAAGTGCTTGAGACAGAGCAGTAAGAAAACAATTCTTCCCCTATAGAGCTTACATCATAATGTAAAGAGATAAACCATAAACAAAATTAGTAAATAAAGTGTGTCATAGTATTAACAGAAAAAAAAGAAAGGGAGTGCCAGGGTGGGGGTGGGGGGAATGCTGCAATTTTAAATAATGGTCAGAGAAGGCCCCCCTGAGATGGCATTTGGACAAAGCCCTGAAGGAGGTGTGGGCAGGTCACGTGTGTATCTTAGGGAAAAGTGTTCCCAGAAGGGTAACAGCATAACCAAAGGTCTTGAGCAGGAGTCTCCCTGGCCAACAAGGACAGCAAGAAGAGATAAGGTCCGAGGAAGTGGGTAACCAAATCATGGAGAACTTTGTATATCTTTTTGGCATTTAGTCTGAATGAGATGGGAAGCCACTAAATGAGGGTTCTAAGGAGAAGAGACATGATTTAACGTAAGGTTTGAGAGGATCACTCAGATACTCTGCTGAGAACACTCTATGACGAGCAAGGGCAGAAGCAGAGAGAACATTTAGGACCGTGCTGTCCAACCTTTTGGCTTCTCTGGGCCACACTAAAAGAAGAGTTGTCTTGGGCCTCACATAAAATACACTAATGATAGTTGATGAGCTAAAAAACAAATTGCAAAAAAAATCTCAAAATGTTTTAAGAAAGTTTATGAATTTTTGGCAGAACAGACCGAAGGCAGGTAAACCAGGAACACAGTATCTGCAGTAGCATGGGTGAAAAGCAACAAAGATCTAAATCAGGCTGGTGCACTAGGAACAAAGAAGCGGAACAGGGCTGGACCACATGTGGGAGACAGAACTGATGGGGCAGAAATGGAAGGAGACCAGCAGGGTGGAGAAAGAGGTCAGTGGCACAGTGAATAGGGGGTACCGGAGTGCCCTGCAGCGAGAAAACTCAAAAAGAGGAGCTTGGGCTTCCTGGCCTAGAAAATGTCAAGGGGTCACTTTCTCTCCAGAAGAAAAAGCACTTCTTCCTCCATCAGTCACACAAGACAGAAAGTCCTGATTTCTTCATGAAGCCCGTAACCCATCTACATAGCTTCTCAAGCCTGAAACCTGGGACTCAGCCTGTATCCCATCCACCAAAATACTCCTTTCATCTGTTTTCTCATTACTGACACTAGCAGTGCCCAAGTTCAAACCACAGGTCTCTCACCTGGAGGTCTGTGAGAGTTCCCTAACTGCTCTCTCTCTTTCACAACTGCTCTTCCCAATTGGCTCCTCACTCTGAAGCCAGAATGCTCTTTCTAAAGTGTAAACAGGATCATGCCATTCCCTGGCTCAAAAGTTGTCAGTGGCTTCCTGCTACCTTTAGGCTACAAAACTCCATCTGATCCAGAACCTTACCTCTCCAGCTTTATCCCAGGTTACTCTCCCCTTTTCTCCTATGGAGACCCACCCTGCAGACCACCTGGCACATAATAAACACTCAACACTCGTCTGGTGAATGAATGAATGTGACACTTCACCCATCAGCCAACTAACTGCCCCAGAAGCCATGGACTGTGGTCCGCATGGACAAAAGCCTTCAGACCCACCCTGCAGGGCTTCCACACTACTCAGGACTGGAACTTTGCCACTCTAACTGGGGGTGACTGTGGCAGGGGTTCTGATCACAGACAAGGGGCAGATGCATTCAGGCAATTATCACTGGCCAGCCTACTGGCAGCCTGGGCTGCAGAGGGGGAGCCCAAGATGAAATACTGACCTCCTCGGCATTCTCCAAGTCATCGAGCCCTTCGTCCTCCTCCACATCATCAAAGTCGTCACCATCAAAGCTGTACAAGAAGCAGCCAGTTAGTCCAAACACTGCTGACTAGAATCCAAGAGGGCAAAGAGTGTCTCACCTAGTATTCAGGAGGTGCTCAATAAGCATCTACTTAGTGGATGAATCAAACTCTGTTCCATTTTACTCCTTCAAACATACCCCATCAGCTCTCAAATTTTGCGAGGACACATTCATCATCAGTTTCTTTTTTCTCTCCACCGGACCATTCCCATCAGCATATAAACATGTAGTTATTTCCCCATCTTAGGAAACAAATGAAACTTCTCTATTCTCTCCCCATAGAGCCCTATTTCCATGGTCCACTTGGGAATGAAATTCACAGAAGAGTTGTCTATAGTCACTGTTTCCAATTCTTCTCTTCCCATTCTGTCATAATTTCACTCCAAGAAGACATCCATCCCCACAGCTCCATCAAAACCACTCCTTCTTTTGAGTTTGATGACTTCCACGTTGCTAAGCAGTGGACTCTTCTTGTTCTCATTTAGTTTGGCCTTTCGGTAGCACTGTAGACCACTCTCTCCCTCCCAATCAATACACTCTCCTCACCTGACGGCATGGACACCTCACTCTCCTGGTGTCCCCCCACCTCAATGGCTGCTCCTTCTCAGTCTCCTTTGCCGGTTTCTCCTCTTTCCCCTCCCCAAGTGGCCTGTTGGAATGTTCCAATGCTCACACATTGCCCCTTCTCTGACACTCCCCTGGTGCTGTCACCTGTTTCTTAGTTTTGACTAATATACTTCCCCTATTTTTATTTTCAGAACAGACCTCTGCTCCCATCCCACACGTCAGAAAGTCTTTTTGGCCCTAGCTTCATAATAAATCCAGAATTCAAACCCACTTCCCACTACCACCACTACCTCCTCTCACCTAGATACTGCCACCTTTCCAGGCCTTTCCCATCTCAAAGTCTCACCAAACCCTCCTCTAGAGTACTTCCATACAGTAAGCCCTCACTTAACATGGTGATAGGTTTTGCGACTTTAAGCAAAACGGTGCACGACTAAACCAATTTTACCATAGGCTAACTGGTATAAACAGTGGCTACGTTCCTACAGCATCTCATCAACGTTAGTCGAGGACTTGCTGTACTACATACTGCCTGATCTTACACTGCCCTGCGTTTTCTGTGTATATGGGCCTGTCCCCGCTTCTAGAAAGAGAGCACGTGCAGAGCAGGAACTATGCCTAATACGCCTCAATATTCCTCCTACAAGACCCAGAACCCGGCTCGGCGCAAGTTTACTGAAAGACACCATTTCCCTGCACCTCTCTGGACCCTCGGGCCTGGGCACTTTTGTGCCCAGCCTCTGGCGAGGCTTTCGGGTCCCCGCCCTTCCCTTCTCCAGCTCCGCGGGCCCCCAGTCCTCCTGGATACTGTCCCTCGATGCCTGGCTCCTCAGCCTCCTTCGGCCCAGGCTCCCGCTGCACCCGCCCCTCCCGAGGCTCCACAAGGGCCACTTCGTTCCCACACTCACTTGTCCTCGTTGTCTGACATGACGCCCGCGCATCAGCGACTCGGCTCCGCGCCCCAGACCCGCGCGGAGACCCACAAACTGCGTGGCCCCGCCGGGTAAGGCGGCTCGCGTACTCTGCGCCTGCGCCTGCGCCTGCGCCCTGACCCAGAGGGAATCACTTCCGGGAGGCCGGCCGGGTAGTAGCTGCGTGCGGGGGGCGGAAGGCATGCTGGTTGCCATGGTAGCCAGAGCGTCTGGCCGCCGCCTCTAGGCACGGAGCGCGCGGTTCCCCTGCACGATGCCGCCGTAGAGCCCTGGTTTCGGTCTCCCGCGCCCAGACGCCGCTCTCGGTGGAGAGGGGCGCACCCAGCCGGGGTCTTAATTTAGGGTTAGGTTTCAATTTTGGCGTAACACTCAACAGGCTTTATAGAGGTGTTTTATCTTGCAATGATGATGAAAGAAACCCAACGAACTAAATTCCAACAGCTATCTTAAGACCCTCTTCCTCCCAAGGGCCTTCCCTGCCGCAAGCACCGGGTCAAGATTAATTAGGTCTCCGTGCGCGCGCGCGCGTCCGGGTGGGTAGGTAGGGCACTGTCGAAATAGTGACAAGCGACCGGACCTCGCTTCCAAATTTTAGTGGTGTTGGGGGCGGGGTGCAGGACCTGAGAGACAGGGGGTATGTCTCTCAGGGTGCTTTTCCCCCTCCTCAGGACCCTCCCATGGCTTTCCAGGAGAAGATGGAGGCAGTGACGAAAGGAACGGGGTTCTGGAGCTGCCCCAAGCAGGCCACGTACAGCCCTGGGACCTGCGAGCTCCTGCGAGGTCAGTGCGCTTAGAGGACCGGAGAAGAGCAGCAGGAACAGTTACCCTCTGTAACTCAGTTCTGCCTTCACGACCTGTAGCTTAGCAATTGCTATTTTCACTTCACAGAAAGATTCAGGTCCTGCAACTTGCAAGTGGCCAAAAGTCATAGAATGAAGAATTTTAGCGTAGTTGACACCTGTGCATCCCTTAGACCACACTCTCAGTTTCTCCTGGGACGCCCTACGTTTCCCACCCACCCACCACCGCAGTGTAACCAACTGTTAAGTGCTCTCACACTCCCCAGTACCTTTTTCTTCTTGGACTCAGTGCCGCCAGCAATCAGATAGTCAGTGTGTGCCCTTGGATCAGTGTTCCTCTGCTCCTCTAGCTGCAACTCCATCAGGGCAGGGACTGTTCTGTTCTGGCGCACCATTATAGCCCCAGCCCCTGGCACAGGCTTAATGAACACTGGTTCATTCATTCATTCATTCATTCATTCATTCATTCATAAAAAAAAAAATTAAAGCCCACTATGTGCTTTAGACATGGTTCTAGGTGCTATGAACACAGCATTAAAAAAGAAAAAAAAATAGCAAAAATTCTGGCTCTCATGGAGCTAATAGCCTACAAGGAGGGTAACAAATAATAAGTAACAGGTAGGACTTAGATGATGGTGAGTGCTATAGAAAAACATGACACAGGAGAGGAAGAGGGAGTATTCAGGTGCAGAATGGGGGAAGGAGGTGAGATGATTTTACATTTCTGTGGGTGAGATAAAGGCATATTCCTGCAGCCCAGGAGGCTGCATAGAAGTGCTGTCTTTATATTGCAGTGATGATGGAGGAATCCAGACTGACGAAATTCCAACAGCGCCACATCATGGACACCATGAAAAGTAAGAGGCAGTCCACAGGGGCGTCCTGGGCAAAGGTTATTCCGGGCCCCGTTTTTCATGTTCCCCCATATTAAGGGGTAAGGGACATCATTTTAAAAGACCAAAATGGGATAGTGTAGTATTTCCGAATCTTGCATCTGGGGAATTGACTGTGAGGGGCCTTTGTTTCTTCCTGCAGATGTGGGTCCTGGCACAACAATAACCCTCCTGCAGTCTCCCTCTAGCCAACCTTCCCAAGAGATCACAGCCCAATCCAGACTTCCCACCCAGCCACAACAGTCTCAAAACTGTCATGTCTGCAATCTGTCCCTCTCTATTCCATACATACCATATGAGCTCTCCAGAGGACAGGGTTCTGTGTACATCTCATTTGTCATTTTTATTCATTCATAGCTTAGCTAGCAGAAACAAGAAAACTGGCAGAATTCCAACTTAGGAAGGATATGCAAAGCCTTTCCCCCAGCTCACCTCTGACCACTCCTTGTATTTGTTTGGAAAACAAGTGGAAGTACATGGTCACAATAGCCACAGGCCCTCTGTGATCTTGAAAGCAACCTTGCTTTCTGAGCTGTAACTGAATCAACATTTAATGGGTCAGAACAGAGACCTGTAAAGTTGCCTTTAAGAGAGAGAGAGTACCAGGGATGCCAGAATAGCTCAGTAAGTTGAGCACTTGCCTTGCAACCGCAAGGTTCAGAGATCAAATCCCAGCCCCGGCCTGTGCAAACCCATATGCTGAACTGCGACAAAACTAGTAACCACCGGATGATGGTGAAGGTTCTTGCCTCCCATGCGGGAAGCCCCCAGTTTGGTGGAATGAAACTGCTACAACTAATGATGTACAACTGTGGAGACTGCTCTGAGCCCTCCTCTCTCTCACCTCTCAAACAATAAAATATATCTTAAAAAGAAAAAAAAGAGAGAGACAGAGAGAGAGAAGCTGGGATGGCTCAGCAGGTTAAGTGCTCGCTTTGCAGCCCCGGAGCCCAAGGATCAAACCCCAGCCCCGACCCAGGCAGACCCATATGCTGAACTGGGGTGTGCCCCCAGTTCAGTTCTTGCCGGGGCCTAGGCGGGAGGCCCAGTTCCTGCCCTGCACAGCCCTGCACCCACCTGTGGAGTGAAACTATATGAAAAACTAATGCTGGCAACTATAGAGACTGCTCTGGGCCCTCCCCCTTCTCTCTGTCTCTGTCTCTCTCTCTGTCAAAATCAATAAAAATAAATCTTTAAAAAATAAATAAGGGGAAAGCCGGGACGGCTCAGCGGGTTGAGCGCTCGCTTTGAGGCCACGAGGACCGAGGATCGAATCCCGGCTCTGGCCCAGGCAGGACCCACATGCTGAACTGGGGAGTTCCCACAGTTCGGTTCTCTAGCTGTCTCTGTCTCTATCTCTCTATCTGTCAAGAGTAAAATAGAAATAAATATGCACTAAAGATAAAATAATTACTCTCTATAAATATAAAAAGATATAAAAAAATTAAAAAAATAAATAAAAAATAAAAATAAATAAATAAATAAATAAAAACAAATCTTAAAAAAAAAAAAAATAAAAGCATCAGTATGAAGGTCTGATGTATGAGAACGTCTATTGCAGCATTGTTTGAAGTAGTAAAAAAAAAAAAAATAGAGCAGCCTGCATTTCTAAAATTAGACCAGTTGGATAAATAAAGTAGCCATTCTAAGAACTAGTATACAGCTATAAAAAATGTTATATGTAAATGGAGTGATCAAGAAAGATATTCATGATAAATTGCCAAGTGAAGAACCTATTATTAAATATAATACAGTATGATCCAGTGTTTAAAAAACGAATCTTAAGATACACACATTTCTTTGAACATGTTTATATAAGCATCAGAATGGACAGAGACCCCAGATGGTTATCATTGCTCATTGTGTATGTGTTGGGGGGACTAGATGGGAGAAGGGAAGACTCTTCTGTACTGTTTGCCTTGTTATAACAGGCAGGTCTCGCTTTTATAAATTAAAAAAATCGCCAAGTGGATCCCCCCACACCAACACTTCCTTCCCCAGGAGGAGGGACCCTGCCCCTACAGTGCAGCCCAACCTCCAGCCAGAGGGTCTTGCCCTCCAAGAAGCCGGCCTCGGCCACCTGCCTACCTCCCATCCTGGAGGCCCGACCCCACCTGCGGTCTGCCAGCACGTGCCAGGCCAATGGGGCCTACAGCCGGGAGCAGTTCAAGCCCCGAGCCACACGTGAGTGGGAGGGCCTCGACCAGAGCCCCTTGTCCCCCTCCTCCCATCGTGGGGGCAGGGAGATGAACTGCCCACAGGGCAGGTGAGCACGTATCTGATCAAATTCCCACGTTTCTACCAAAGCTTTTGAGCCTTGGCACGTGTTAGCTGGGGGGTGTTGGGGTCTGGGAGAAACCAGTTAGGTGGTCCTTTGAAAACACTTTTTTCAGAACTCTCAACAATTAACTGCATTCTGCCAATCTCAGACAAATGGTTGGCTGCCAGGTCTCATGGCCACTGCGCTCTCAAGCTCACGTGTGCCTCGAACCCAGAGCCTCTGGGCACTCCAGCCTTCTTCACAGGGCCCTTGGTCCCCCTGCCTCCTCGGCACTGGACAGAAGTCTGGCCAGGATCCGCCCTACACTCCATGCAGCCTCTGTGCACAGGCTGCCAGAACTACCTCGCTCTGCACGGCGGTGTGTGCGTTCTGACGAAGTTCTCTTCTTGGCTCTCTCCTCTCCCTGCCTGCCTGTCTTGACATGACAGGCTCAGGAGCACCCTGGGCAGAAGGTGCTGGAATTGCAGAGCCCTCTCCATGCTACCCAGGCACCTGGAGCAAGCTTGCCAGTTGGGAACACAGACCATGAATGGGGGGCGGGAGCCTTCATACCGTAACTAGGCCATTTCTGGGCTGTACAGGAGATCTGGAGAAAGAGAAGCGGAGACTCCAAAATATCTTTGCCACAGGAAAGGACACAGGGGAACAGAAAAGAAAGCCCCCTCCTGTGAGACAGGGCCCGGCCCCCGAGGTGGACCGGTTTGAAGAACGTAAGCCACTGCTGGGCCAGTTATGCAGAGGAGTGGTGGGGGGGAGGGCGGGGAGCCCAGAATCGGGAGGATGTGGCCCCTGAGGGCCAACTAGTGGGAAGCGCTGACCACAGAACCTCCCCAGGAGAGGCACCCCCTGCCCCCACCACCCCTCCTAGGAGCCTGACGACCCCTGTCCCTGTCCAGTGGTGAAGGAAATCCAGGACAGGGAAGAATTCCTGGCTGATATGGAGGCCCTGGGGCAGGGCAGACAATACAGAGGGATCATCCTTGCTGAAATCTCCCAGGTAGGAGAAACAACGGGGAAGTAGGGGGCACACGTCCACCATGAGTGTGGAGTGTGACATGACTAGCAATAAAGGGTCAGCGTGGCCGAGGTTTTGGAAGTCCAGCTCTAGCCTCACATCGCTGTTGGCTTGTCGAGTTTCTAACCCGATACCCAGCTTTCTCTGATACCTTGCAGAAACTACGGGAAATGGAAGACATTGACCACAAGAGGACTGAGGAACTGAGGAAGGCTCTCGACACCGCTGACTCTATCTCCAGAAACGGGGGTGCAGAAGACTGAACCCACCCCCCTGGCCATCAGCCAAGCCAAAGCTTATAGCCCTGCCCTGGCCTCCAGGACCGCAGGCATTTATAGCACCCTAGAAAATGGGCCACATCAGAGAATGAACGAGCCTGTTCTCGATTCTGTGCCCAGGGGTTCTGGGTCAGCTGCACCTCAGAGACCCAGTCATAGTCACACACACATGACTTTGAACCTTTTCTCGGGGAAAGAGCCCCATTGGCAATGGAAGCAAGGCTGAGTTCACCACGTTGGGCAACTGTGTAGGGCGTCCAATGGGCCTTCTCCCCACCATCTCCCCCCACGGTGTCCCACATTTAGTTTTCTGAACTTAGGAATGAAAATGATTCCTTTCTTCCTGCCTTAGGTACTTATTTGACTTCTTACAGCCTTAGGCAAATATTTAACCACTATAATTAATTGGCCAATAAAATATATTTAACGTAGGTCATTACACATGGTTTTGTTTTCAGAGGGAAAAGGCTGATTTGCTCAAGGAATTAGAATTCTTCAAGTGCAGATGGTTTCTAGCTGTTTGCATGTTTCAAGTGGAAATGGGAACCAATCTTTGCTTCTTGAACTCCCATGGCTGGACACGTGGTGGGTGCTGAATTTCAGTTCCAGTTAATTCTCTCCATAAACCCTGCAACGACTTATCATTGTGTGAAAACTAAGGCTCACCAAGATACTGTAACCAGTCATTTCATTAGCAAGTAGCCTACCCAGGAGTAAGTTAGCTCTGTCTTCCCACTAAACCCAGAGCCAATGAGAAGAAACCCAAAGAGGAGGGAGGAACCCACAGAGCCTTGGCTTTGGGGTTCTGATCCCAGTCTGTGCTCCATGAGCCTGGGTAACCCCCGTCTCAGAGCTGCAAGGCCTGGTCCTCAAGAGCAGCCCCCCCAGGCCTGGCACACTACACAGGACAGTCCCCGGGCCTCTGACAACCACAAGCCCCACGTTCTCCGCTATTCTATCATTTTTCCCATCCCCATCAATCAAAATATTCTGGAAATTTCAACCAACCCTCCCACCTTGAGGGACTCATATACTCCTACAGGGCACGTGACCCAAGTTCTGGTTTGCAAGATAAATGCCGCCTGCAGCCCGGAACAGGTGAGTGGAGCCACATCACGGGATCCATGGGAAGCCTGTCCATCCTCACAGCCCCGGACCTGAGGGCGCAGGGAGATGAGTGCAACTGTCCGCCACCCGGAAGGTCCCCCAAAAGGTTCAGAGGCAGCAAACTGGAACCCCCGGATAAATTCAGACTACCGTGGATTTGTGTTCAGATGAGTTGCCAACATGAACAAATTAAATGCACATACACACAATCTGGATTTCTAGCTTCTTTTGAAAAATGGAGAGGTTTGACAGCACTGGGCCACCTTCCCACAGGCTGCAGCTGACTTACAGAACTTCCCACGTTAGTTGTGACAGACACCCCAGTTCACCCTAGTCACCCCCGGAGACGGTCGTCCCTCAGATTACACCCAGCCGTTCATGTGTGCTGGCCCCCGAAAGGCCCTTGAGGTGGGGACCCCTGCTGCAGGTCAATGGGCACGTCTGGAGGGAGGCCACCAGGGGCTCACAGGTGCAGGGGCCCTGTCCCTGCAGAGGGCATCCCACCTGATGGCTGGCGGTCAGGGCCAAAACCCCTGCGGTAGAGCCCCTACACGCCCTCCTGGGCCACCAGGTGCCTGGTCCTAAGGCACAGCGGGGGCAGGAAAGAAGGCAGACCTGGCCTAGGGAAGAGCACCCCAAGTCTGCAGGGCACTGGCAACAAGGTGGCCTCCATTTATTGTTGGTGAAGAACATCCTTGTGAGTTAATAACAGTACGATCTTTCCCCAGAGGTGTGCTGAGGGAAGGGCTTAGAGGTGCCCCAGAAATAGCTTATAGCGACAGTGCTTTGACCAAGAGCTGCTGGGCCCAGTCCCTGGGGAAAAGGCGATGTCCCCATCGGCTCCTCCTCTTCCAGAGCCATCCCAGGGGGGGTCAGTGGCCATCAGTCCTTCGGTGGGAACAAGTCGGGGAAAAATGAACAGACGAGTGTGAGGAGATAGACTGGTGATGACACAGGAACGGGCCCTGCGGGCCAGGGGAGCAGTAGGGCTGAGTGTGTTACAGAACCAGGAGTAGCACCTACGTACAGCGTACCCACCCCCTTGGCTGATGACCAGGGACTGCACTGCAGCTGGGGCCTGCCTCCCGGAGACCCTCACTGGGACTCAGTACTAGGGCACGACCCTGGCCCTAGCGTGGCCATCACAGCCCCCTGTCCTGGTGCAGTTTCCTGTAGCGCAAGGGACGATGAGGGAAGCAGCCCCAAGAACTTCAAGGGACAGAGGGAGGGTCTTGTCCATCAGGCCCACTCATGTCCGAGGACACCGTAACTAACCCAAAGTAGGGACTTCATAAATAGCTCCTGAGTGAGGAGAAACAGTCAGGGCAGCGCCTCAGGGCCAGGGCTGGGGCAGGAAGAAGCCAGAGCAGCCAAGCCCTGCTTCCGGGGCTGCCAAGAAGCGCAGGAGCCCAGAGGCAGGACCCAGGGCAGATGCTATGGGTGGAGGGACCCTCAGGTCAGAACTCGGGACAACTAAATCCCATCTGGACGTCACACAGAGGGAAGAAGGACCAAGGAGTGCCCGTCACGTCACGGCTGGGCAGGATGAGGGGGCAGCAGCCACTCCTTGGACCCAGGACCTTCCTTGCTCCTTGGGTCTGTCACAGCATCTGGAGTTATCAGAACCGGGCTAGGCGGGGCCGAGCCACAGCTGCCTGCGGCTCACAGAAGAGAAGAGAACTCTTTGGCCCAAATCAGCCAGAGGCCCTGAGGAGGGAGAGGCTGGCACCCAAAGGCTCCCTTCCCTTAAGTCAGCTTCCCCTGACTGGTCGGTCCTGAAGGGAAACAGATGCCCCATCCAGGAGCTGAGCCAGGCAGGGTGGAGGGAAGTCCCTTCGCTGTTAGGCTGTTAGCTCTTGTCCCCGGGAGACTTGCTCTTGGTGTCACGCTTATTTCCTAACAGCTTCAGCACCTTCATGGTCTTGAACTTCCCCTTCTTCCTGCCCTCGGGTTCAGCCTCCTTCTGGAACTCTGCAGGAGAGAAAGGGGAGTCAACCAAGGGGGGAGGAGCAGGCCAGAGGTAGAAATGGAGGCCAGGGAGGCCGGCCCAGGGGGGCTCAGCCCGGCTCCAGCACCTCCTCCTGGGAACAGCTCTTCACCTCTCGGTTCTTCACCGATAGGACAGGAACCCTCGCCCAGGGTTTCTGCAAGGATCTGAGATGAAGGAAGGTGAGAGCGGGCTGGGAACTCCGAAGCAGGCAAACATTCATCTCTAAGATGCTGCTTCCCCAGGCTGATGCTCACAGCGGTGTGGGTGACAACACACACACCAACTGGGTCGGAGCTAGAAAAACCTCAGAAATTATAGACCAGGAAAACGGGGTTTGAATGATGGAGGAACACCAGCTGAGAGCTCTTCGTAGGTGCCAGCCCCTGGGCACAGTGCTCTACACACGTTATCCCAGCATTCCTCTGCACACACCTGGGAAGAGGGGCCTCTTCTACCTCCATCGGCAGACAAGGACCGTCAGGCTTACAGGACAAGCGGCTGCTCAGGTCACAGCTAGTAAGCACCAGAGCTGGGACTGGAACCCAAGCAGCCTGACTGGAGTCCAGACTTAACCACAAGGCCACAAAATGAGTCACAGGGGGGGATCATGATTAAACCCAGGTCTCCTGACTCCCAGTCCAGTGCTCTCTCAACCATTCCAGGCATAATCCTATTCCCGGGACGTGCTGCTATTTGAGCCCACAGACTCCTCCGAGACCAGCTGCAGCCCTCAAGGGAGAATGTGCAGCTTAAGGCAAAGCACCCTGGGAACACGCTTGCTGTCTGCCACAGTCCTCCCTGTGGGCACCAGGGCATCCCACTGCCACCCCCAAGCCCAGGCCAAAGTCCTCCCCATGGGCACCAGGGCACCTCATAGCCCCCCCAAGCCCAGGCCACAGTCCTCCCCGTGGGCACCAGGGCAACCCCACAGCCCCCCACCCCCTTGCCACACGTGGCCTTCCTAGCAAGAGGCTGGGAGTTGGCACAGGCCCTCCCTGGAGAGCCAGCACCAGTCCTCTGTTCAGCCTGTCCCCCACCCTCCAGTTCAAGTGGGCCAGAGCCCCGGGAGGGGCCTCACCTTTCTTCTTGATCATGGCTTCCAACATCTTATCTTCCTCTTCCTCCCTGAAACGAGACAGGGAAGCCGAGTGTCCCATGGGAGGAAGAACCAGAAAATCTCAGTCCCTTCCAGCCTCCAACTCCATACAGGTTGGGTAAGGGTGCCCTGGGATGGCTGACTGTGAGGGCTGGCCTGCTCTGGGCCCCTCCCCCAGGGAACCCCCCGGGGAGCCCCTAACCAGCCCCGGCACCTCTTACCTCTGCCGGTCCTCGTCCAGGCAGTTGATGATGGCATTGCGCTGCTCAATGAGGGTCACAATTTCCTGCATCAGCACCTTCTCCCGGCCCCGGTCCTCCTCTGTCCAGTCCTTTTCTGCCCAAGTAGAAACGCTGAGGTGTGAGTGGTGGGAAGACCCTCCGCCTTCCCAGGAAGCCAGGAAGCAACGCCTCCTTGCTAAGTCAGGGCCAGCCCCAAGCTAGATCCTGTGAGCACAGGAAGGAGAGGCCCAGATGGGCAGGGACTACAAGCCTTTGGAGAAACAACGGTTATTATATAATAGAAGGGACCAAGGATACGAGGCTGCCCATCAAAAGAGACCTTCAAGGGGGCTCTGGGAGGGCTCGCACAGCACCTGCTCTGAGAACAGACCAGCGCATGCCAGCCGTGTCCTGCTTCTGTCCATTCGTTCATTCGTAAATGTTCACAGTGGTTTCTTGGAAGAGACAGAGTTTGAGCTGGCGTTGCTGAGAGCCTCTGAAGGTGGGCTGGGGAGTAGGGACAAACAGGACACCCAGGGGCCCTCTTGCAGGAGAAGCAATGTGACCCAAGTGGCCTAGCAGGACATTAATGCCATGAAGGAAGGCAGACTAGAGGGGACCCTGGGGGCAGGGAGCCCAGCCAGGAGGTGTCCCTGACATCTCATACACCTGCTGCCCCTCCTGCCTCCTCTCAAGGACCCCCAAGGACCTCCCTCTCATCCAGCCCATAGGCTCCCAGGGGACAGATGCCCCACTGGCCCTCCCGCCACAACATCTGCCACCACAGGCATCCGTCTTGAAATAAGCATCCTGAGGTCCCCTCGGCCACGCCCCAACCCCCTAGCACATCCCTTTGTCAACACCCAGGAGCAGACTCGGGGACAGCATGGACTCCAGTGTCACCAGCCCAGTACAACTCCTATTCTGGAACTTCCCAAATCTGGGGCCTGGGCAAGTTGTAACCCTAATCTACACAGGGGGAAACCGAGGCTCGGGGAAGTTAAGTTCCTGAGCAGCGTCACACAGCAAGGGAAGAGCCAGTCTTTGAACCTAGGCAGCCTGACACCCCTAAGATACAGCCTTTGGGCATCTAGGGGTCTCTACCCCACTTGGGGCTTGTAAACCAGTGTCACCCAGCAAAAGCGACATCTGACAAGCCCCGGATGTGCTGCCACCACACAGAGGGCTGGAGAAGCAACACCAGGGCCTGGGACACATGGGTGCTGTGCCCACTCCGGCCACAGGGTGGCTCCCTGAGGGGCAGCCGCGCTCCAGCCTCCCAGAGATTTGGGAGTGACTCACAATGGCAGCAGGAGGCTGGGACTTTCTGTGGCTTTCCTGGGGACACTCCTGCCTCTGAGTCCCATCCAGTCTCCCCAGTCCCATGGAGAGGCCAGGCCACCATCCCAGCAGGCAGGAGGGGCTGTGTGTGGGCAGGGACGGGCCCAGGTCAGAGACATGGACAGAAGCCCAGCTCTACCCCCAATGGCCAAGACTCCAGCTCTCTGGCCTCCACTTCCTCATCTGTTAAGTGGGAATGACAATGCCCCCTGCCTGGGCCACAGGAAGTGGTCCAGGGCCCTGGGTCCCAGCTCTGGACACGCCGCAGTCCTGTGGTCTCTCTCGTTCCACACACTATCCGTGCAGCTGCGGCTCACTCCAAGCCATGGCCAGATCCCGACAGCCTCGTAACAGCCCCTCAAAGGCCAGCGTGTTTCCACACCCTCTGTCTCTTGGTCCCAAGAATACTCACAGAGGCTCAGCGAGGGCAGAAACCTGCCTACCCTCCCACTCTCTAGCATGTTAGGGGCTGAATGCAGGACGGTCTGACCCTGCACCCAACCCCTCTCGCTGCCCCTCCACCATTCTGAGCCTGCCCATCCCTCCCTCCCAGTCACGCTGAGTCACGCGGTGCAGGGGACCCTCTACCTCCCCTTCCCCCACCAGTAAAGACCTGCTAGGCTCTGGCCCGATGGCTGAGCCTACAGCTGCCTCTGGACAGGTGTCGGCTATCACCTACTCATTGGAAGGGCCTGAAGCCCCTTCCCCTGGGGGCCTGCCCACCCACACGCTGCAGGACAGGTGGTCCATTCCTGAGCCTGGTGCTCTCTGGGATCCCGTCATCCCTGGCCCCATGTGTGTCCACACTCCATGCTGCCACGCTCTTCCCTCTCCCACCTGCTACGACCCCGGGGGCCCCTGCAGGCCCCCTCCTCTGACCCGATTCCCAGAGTCCGCCTGTGTGTCCCCATCAGGGCTCCGTGTGTCCACGCCCACGTACCACCAGGCCCTGGGGCAGGTGCCGGGAGCACACGAGGCTGCACGCACCTGGCTTGTTGAGAAGGCAGCGGAGCTCATACTCCACATCCGCCTGCCGCTGCTCCAGGTTCTGCTGCTTGAAGCTAGAGGGTGTGGAGAAGCCCGGGGTTAATGCGGCTCCACGCGCCCCTGCCTGGCCCGTGCTGCCGTGGTGAGGGGAGACGGGGGAGACTCCGCTCTCAGCTCTGTGGGGGCTGCGGTGGGGAGGACTCACACGTAGATGAGCTCGGACTCCCGCCGCACGAGCAGATGCTTTTCGTGGATGAGCTTGAACCAGTCCACCAGCATGTCGTCCTCACGGCCCTCTGCAAGCCAGGTGCCCCCTGAGGCCGGGCTGCAGCCATTCCTGCCCTCAAGGGAGCCATGAGGCTCCCCGAGGACAGAGGCTCCTGCCACCCCCAGGTCCCCCCCACCAGACCCGCCCAGCAGCGCACAAACCATTGGTTCCGCCGCGCAGCTTCTCCTCCAGCAGGACCCCACGGTGTTCCAGGGAGTCCAGCTGCCGCTCAATGGCGTCCACCTCTCTGTGGATGTCCTCCTCGGGGATGTACTGGTCAGCCTGGACCTGCTCGACAGCAGCCCAGTCACCTGAAGGGCAGTCCTCCCCTGCCACCCGCCTGCTGCCGGGAGCTTCGCCATTTCTCTGGCCAGCACCATGGGCCCAGGGCCCTGGCTCCGTCCCACAGCCCTGCGGGGCCAGGTGCGGGTGGCAGTGTGAGGCAGCGTGGGTATGGCGTGCCCCTGGCAGCAGCACCGACAGCCAGGCCCACAGGGAGACACTACTTCCCACCTCTCATGGCAACCCTGCCCCCTTCCTGCCACTCCAGAAATGATATCACCATGAGGGAGAGTGACCCTATTAGACACAAACTAGAGAACACGCTAATCTGTTTAACTGGAAGTGCACCATGGGAGCCCTCTGGATCCTTGAACTGTTATTAGTAACAAGTTAGATGCACCCCCACTGCTCCTGCTCTGCTTGAGAACAGCTGATCTGCTAGAAATACCCCGGCTGCAAGTTAAACCTTCCTCCTGGGCCACCCAAGTGTCCCCTCTCCCACATCTGAGGACAGCTGCCCAGGAAGTGTCCCACATGGGGCCTGAGGCTGCCCAGGAAATGTGACAGCTCCCCGCCGGTACCTTGCGCTTGATGAGTGGGAAGCCGTGTCCTGGGGCAGGTGGCCTGGCCGGCTTGGATCCTTTGATGGCTTTCTTTGTGGCTGGGGACACTGTGGGTGATGCCTTCCGGTTAAAAGGATTCTCCTTGCAGGAAGACTAAAGTCAGGGGGACATGACAGAGGTAAGTCTGGGGAGGGGGGCCGTAAGCCCCTGGCAGCCTGATCACGTGTGACTATGAAAAACAGGCTAGACCCCAAGGGCAGGGAGAGGAAGGCGAGGCAGAGGGTCTCCCAGCATTCAGTCTGAGATGCACTCCAGCGTTCAACAAATATCCCATTGCCCAGCACCTCCCGCGCAGCTGCTGCACTGGAGACGTTCATACGTCCTTATTGAATTCTCACAGCTGCTCGCAAAGGAAATGGTAATGCCCCTTGCAGCTGAATCTCAAGTTCAGAGAGGTGAAGTGATTACCTCAGGTCATGTACTTCCCAAGGGCCCAAGCTGGGGTGAGAATCTGTTTCAGGGCAGGGCAGCCATCAGCCCTGGGGACAGTGGTTGGGACTCAGAACTTTGGGCTTGATGCAACTGAATAGCTCCTTCAGGCCTCACAACCACCCTCTCCCCAGCAGGGACTCTCAAGTTCAGAGAGGTTCAGCTCCTTGCCCAGCATCGTCCGGCAGGAAGGGCGAAAGCAGGGGTCCCACCTTCCACCTGGCCAGCTGGCAAAGGAGGGTAGCTCCCTCCCTGCCCAGGAAAGACCCCCCTCCACACACCCAGAGCCCTCCCTCGTTCTGTCCCTTTAGGGTGAGCCCTGCCCTCTTGCGGCCAGCACAGCCGGGCAGCCCCAGCCCTGCGGCAGGGCCCTGCCTGCCACATGGGCAAGGCCACGATCGTCCAACCACTGCCCAGCTCATCAGAAACAGGCATCACGGCCCCAGCGTGTCCAGCTGGCGCGGTGTGCTCACCCAGCTTTCTCCCAGCAGCTGGGGGAGGCAGGAGGGAGCCCGCCTCACCTCCCCTGCACCCGCCCGGGAGAGGTGGTCTCAGCCAGCAGCTGCTCTGAGTCCAGGCATGGCAGGGGGATGGGGTTTGGTTCCCACAAGGCAGCACCGGCACAAGACCCCTCCCTGCCTCCTGTGCCCACTGCATCTGGGACTCTCCCCTAGACTTGGGATTAGGGTGAGGTGTGGGGGTTCCCCAAAAGACAGTCCACTTGGGGCTCTGCCCCCTCCCTCCACAATCGCACCCAGAGGGGCCCAGCAGGACCAAACAGCCTAAAGCCCCAGCCCCTCAAGGGTTCTCAGCCTTTTCTTACCACACAACTCCCTCAAACCCCCCTTCCACAGCCCCCCAGGACAGAAAACAGGTGTTTAAAGGAAGCTGCCTGAAATGGGGGGGAGTGTCCAGGTGTCCAAAGTCGACCCCTCCCCCACCTCCCACCACCAATACTCTGGGGGCTTCGCAGAGCCAGCAGAAGCCGAGAGAAGGGGCGAAGCCTTTTCAGGGTCTCAGGCAGGTGGGCGGCAGAGCTGGGCAGGAGGCTGTGGCCTGGGCCAGGGAAGGGTCAGCGTCTAAAGGCACAATGGGAGGGGCTGGCCCAATAGCTCAGCCCCTCCCCAGCCTTATCCTCTGTCAGGTAGGTCAGACCATGACCAGAGCCGCCCCGGGGGAGCTGTCCTGCCACCCTCCTCTGGCTGGATGAGCCT
This sequence comes from Craseonycteris thonglongyai, assembly GCA_004027555.1. Taxonomy (NCBI): domain Eukaryota; kingdom Metazoa; phylum Chordata; class Mammalia; order Chiroptera; family Craseonycteridae; genus Craseonycteris; species Craseonycteris thonglongyai. The sequence goes on from PVKE010003261.1 coordinate 41,525, forward strand.
TGGGGCCCCAGCGAGCTGCAGAGTGTGGGGCAAAAGTGCAGTCAGAATCTGGTGGCCCAAAGGGGCTGTGGCGGCATGAGAGGCCCCCTAGGTTCCCTGCGGAAGGTCCTGACCCCTGGTGACCCTCAGGTCTTGACATGGGACTGAAACGAGTGTGCCAACAGCCCACAAAGGTCATCCGGAAAACGAGCAACCTGGGCTGGATGCCTCCTGCCCGCGGTACCCTCGAGAGGAGATGGTGTGCAGGGCGGGCCTGGGAGGGGCCCTGGCACAGACGGGGCCTCAGGGAATGGAAGGGCGGACAGAGGATGTGCAGATGGATGGTGGCTGGGTGAATGGGTCCCGAATGGGCACATGCAGGGGACAGGCAGGTAAACAGGTGCCTGAATGCATCAGTGTGTGGAGGGCCAGGCGAGTGGACAGGTGAGTAGGCAGATGATGGCAGGTCTGGCTGATGGATGGAAGGACAGATGGATGGATCTGGGCCTCGGTGAAAGGAGTGGTGAATGGGTAGATGGACACAGCCAAGGTTGGTCAAGAAGTCAAAGGCATGGGGAAGCTGGGATGGCTCACCGGGTTAAGCACTTGCTTTGAAGCCCCGGGGACCGAGGATCGAATCCCGGCCCCGGCCCATGCGGACCCACATGCTGAACTGGGGTGTGCCCCCAGTTCAGTTCTTGCTGGGACCTATGCGGGAGGCTCCCGGCCCAGTTCCTGCCCCGCGCAGCCCTGTACCCATCTGTGGAGTGAGACTATATGGAAAACTAATGTCAATTATGGAGACTGCTCTGGGCCCTCCCCCTTCTCTCTCTGTTTCTGTCAAAAATCAATAAAATAAATCTTTAAAAAATGAAAAAAAGAAAGAAGTCAAAGGCAGCGAAGATGGTAGGCCCTGGACACTCCTGCCCTGAGACCAGTCCCCGATCCGCGGGACCAGGCGCAGCTCTCAGCCTGGGTGAGACACTCACCTTCACCTGCAGCTGTGGGGATGAGGTTCCAGGGGAAGGCACAGGGCTCTTGTCTCCAACCAACAAGAGCAGCGTGGGGGTGGCGCCACTGCAGGGCTTGGCTGGCTGGCAACCCGCGCTGCCCCGAGTACTGGGGGCAAGGCCAGGACTGGCTTGAGGTGTCCGGTCCATGCTGGGGTGCACCAGCTCCCCAGAGGACGACAGGGACGAGTTGGCAGAGAGGCTGGCAGAGGTCCCAGGGGTGCCAGGGGCATGGACAGCAGGCTCTGAGGAGCTCTTGGGCACGGTTGGAGGCTCTATGAGCTCCACACTGGGGGTCTGGCTGCAGCTGTCGGATGACAAGCTCTCCACGCTGAGGGCTGGTGACGGAGTAGCCGAGGGCGGCTCTGAGTGTGAGAGGCGGGAGGCGTGCAGAGCTGTACAGACAGGTGAGAACGTGAGCGTCACATGAGGGGGCACAGTCAGGGCTTCTGGCCTCACCTAACATGCTACGCTCCACAGAGCTGCAGGGAGCCGTGGAGACCCAGGTCCTTCGATGTCCTGATGCAGCCAGGGCCCAGAGAGCCCTGACCCAGCATGGCGGCCACCTCTACTTCTCCCATGTCTGATCAGACCCAAAGCCAAGCAGAATTTAAAAGGCAAATCTGCCAGAAGGAAGGGCACAGACAGAGCAGACACAGGAGGCAGGGCGGCCGGCAAGGGGAGGAGCGGCAGCCCTCACGGTGGCCAGCTCTGGGCCAGGCACTGCCTGGCACCACTTTAATCCTCACTCGGGTAATGGAAACCATGCGTGAAAGTACCGTCATGTGCGTGTCCCATACGAGGCAACAGACTCAGAGACAGCACTGGCCCCAGCCAAGGGCTGGTGTTGACTCAGAGCTCATTCCGTCGGCTACATCCCGCACCCACCCACTACCTCCACATGGCTGGCCGCACTCAGCTAGAGGATCCCAGGGCTCTGGCAGGGTCTGGAGAGGGGACCTCAGACCAGTGGGGCACCTGCCTCTGATTATCTCTACCACGCTCTCGGCCTCACTGTCTGGGGGCCCCATGAGGTCTCGGAGGCAGCTGGACCCCAGCTGTAGTGGAAAGTGACTGAGCCCAGGGCCTAAGGAGACAGCAAGAGGGTGAATGTGGGAAAACGCAACAGGTCTAGATGAGAGGGAGGGTGCTGGGTGGAGGGGGCACAGTGGCCTGGAGCTGACCCACCACCACCGTTTTCCAGGCGGGGAGACTGAGGACAGATACAGGGAAGGAACTGCTCAAAGTCACAAGGCCCGGGCCATAGAGAGCCAGATCAGAGCAGCAACTGGAGGAGAGTGACCAGACAGGCACTTCAGCAGATACTGGACTTAATTCTCACAACACACTTGGGAGGCGGGTCACAAAGGAGTCTAGAGCTTAGGTTCAAACCCTGCCTCCGCTGCTTCCACACTGAGGCCTCGGGCAAAGCACTTACCCTCTCAGCCTCAGTTTCCTCACCTGCAAATGGGGGTCTGATAGCTACCTCACACGTTAGCTCTGGAATGAAATAGGAGGACACACGTGAAACATGTGGCACCTGAACTACAGTGGATCCCGCCACACCACACCCCCTTCCCAGCCCTGGACGGACGACCCAGGAGCCTGAACCCACGGTTCCGACTGTCAAGAGAGTTCCCAGGACGGCACTCACCGAGGGGCGACGCGCTGGGTGCTCGGGGGGCAGGGCGCTTCTTAGTCTTGGGGCTGCTAGTAGGGGTGATGCCGTACCAGGGGTGTAAGGACTTGGGCGTGGACTCCAGGTGGGCCGGAGCTGGGCCAGTGGCCAGGCTCGGTGCAGCGGGGGGCTCCTCCTCCTCCTCCTCTTCAAAGGGGTTGTAGGCCTTGGGCTCTAGGCCAGCCGCTGCCACACCTCCATTCTCCACCCGCCTGCTGCCCCGGCATGGAGGCCCAGGGCTGCCACTTGGTGGCAGGGGAGCTAGCTTCTTCTTTGGCTCTGCCTGTACCAGAGTGATCCATGGGGGGTCCTTCCTGGGGGCAGGCGTCCTGGAGGGCAGCAGCAGGAGGCAAAAACCATTAGGAGGCAAGGGGGCCACGTCTGTCTCTCTCTGGACAGTTCTGAGTCTGCTTCAAAGGGGGTGGATGAGAAACTGCACCTTTGTCCTCTGCCACCCCCAGTGGGGCTGGTCTGGGCCCAAGGCTGAAATGGACTAAAAGCCACATCCCAACTGGGTCCCTTGAGGCCCAGACAGGGTAAACCCTCATGTCACACAGCCTCCCTTAGCCCAACGCAGGAAGACCCACGAGGGAGTCCCTGTGTGACACTGAGGAAGTCACCTGGCCTCTTGGGATCAGCCTCCTGCCCGTGAAGTGGGGACAGTATTAATCCTCACCTCACAAGGATCCAGTGGGCACACAGTGCTCACTGAGGGGCAAGTATGGCTGTGGCTGTGGGCCATACACGGGGAACAGAGCTCCAAAGAACAGCAGGAAATAGATGTCCTCGCCTGGGACACAAGGTCCCAGGATAGACAGCTGAGCTCTTCTGGGCCTTTCTGTCCCTGGCTGCTAATTCTCACACACGAGCCAGGTCTAGGGCTCCCATGTCACAAGGCAGCGGGGGCCTGGGGAGCTGAAGGGACTCCAGACGTGACCATCCACCAGGAACTGCCACCCACAGGGGCGCTTCAGGGAAGGGGATGTGGGCACAGAACTCCTGCCGGCCAGACGTGAGCCCTGCCCCTTCTCAGGAGGGTGTGGGGTGGGTCACATGCCCCCCAGAAGCCGTGCCCCAGGGCACCCCATTCCTCCCAGGGCCAGCGTACCTCTCTGACAGCTTGGGCGTCCCTCTCGGCTTCGGGACGGGGGGTTCATGCAGCCTTCCTGAACGGGAAAGGAGAGGAAGCGAGGCCTTCATGGAGACCCGTGGCCTGGACAACAAGAGTGGGCACAGGGGAGCCAACAAGGCGCCTGCCTCACCGACGAGTGCCCGTCCTTCCTCCCTGGCAGGCTGTGGACTCCAGGTGGCCATGGCAACCTCGCCTGCACAATTGCACCTCCCCAGCCCAGAGCCCAGATTAGATAAGCACCGAAGGTGACAGGTAGAGAAGGTCAAAGGGACAAGGCCAAAATACCGGAGACCCCATCTGTATTTCAGCTGAGATGGGGGAACCCAAGTAATGTGGACAGAAACACTGTCTCAACTCAGCCCCGGCGTTACCATCTCTGGAAGCCTCTGGCCCCCAAGTGTTCTCTGTGACCCTCGTCACAGCCTCTGCTTCCCCCATCTTAACAGGCTTGTGCTGAGACCCCTGTCTGCACCTGTCTCCCTCAAAGGCTCAAATAGGTCTGAACAGCATCTGTCCCCAGTGCACAGCTCGGGGCACCCATGATGAGGAACAGAGAGCAACAACCAGAGTGGTCTCTCTCCCTGGACCCCCCAGGTCTTCCCTAACCTAACCGCCTCCCCTAAGCAACGAAGGGCTACCCAGCACATCGCAGGTTTCCACGAGCTCATGGGAGCCCAGGGAGGTCACCTGGGAAGGTCCTGTGATGAGGGCCCAGGGGCCCACCTGACCAGGGCCATTCCCTGCCCCCCGCCCGAGCTCTCCCCGGCCAGGAATCCAGACAAGCACATGGGCGGGCCTGTGGGGGGAGGTCACCTAAGTGTGCAAGCATACTGGCTGGGACACACACACTGTCAGGACATAGGCACACGCAGTGTGTACTTGTTACACATCCTAAACTGAAGCACACAAGACACACAAAAGAACACAAACACCCCAACACACACAGCCTGGGGCACGAACTAGGTCTGTGTTCTCCCAGTCACTACCTCAGAAACAAGGTCGCCCCCACTCAAGGCTCCCACAGGCCCAGAGCGCGGCCCCGTGAGTACGTCCAGTGCACATATGCATGTCAACAGCAGACGCTCCTCAGCGAGTGCCCGGCCCGGCTGGACCCGTGCTCACCGTTCACCAGGCCACTGCTGCCACCCGGCTCCACTGAGTTCTCAGGCTGCAGGCTGGCCCGCGGCCGGGGCGTGGGGGGCGTCAGGGCGGTGCTCTCGGAGGCCCTCCTGGGGGCAGGTGTGGGCCGGCCGGCCAGGGGGCTGGCCTGCTCCTGCGGTTTGCCCGAGACCTGGGGCTTGGTGGGAATCTGAGGCCGGGCCTCTGGGCTGGCCTTGGGCACATCCATTGCAGCCGCACTGGGGCTGAGGTCGCCTTCCTCCACATCCTTGGCTTCTTCCACTGCTTCTTTTGCTTCTTCTTGCTGTTGCTTTGGCTGTGAGGGGGGCCCAGGCTTGGCTCCCGACCGCCCCCCTGGGCCCAGCCTGGCACAGTGCTCAACACACACGAAGGAGCCCTCCTCGGGCCCACTCCTGTAAGCCCCAGGGAGCAGCGTGCTGCAGCACTGCCGGCACCTGCCAGGGGAAACGGGCGGGGTGTTCAACTGGGCACAAGCAGCCCGGCCCGGCCCAGCCCAGGGTGGCCTCCAGCAGCCACGGATGTCCCCGCCCTCCCCTCCTCCCACTGCCAGCCTGGATCCTGTCTCAACACCCTAGACTTCCCAGAGGAAAAGGAAACTGGTTAACTGTGAGGATCCTCACAGAATAATAAAACCACATGCAATCAGCAACATAAATTGTGAAACAAGCCTTCAGTTTGTGCTGCAAGGGGAAGCAAAGGTCTCCTCTCATCCAAGGGGTACCGTCTAGTGTGCAGGGTTTGTTTGCATATGTGTGTGTGTGTGTGTGTGCTTATGGAATAGAATTAAAGAAAATGTCAGTGCATCACACTTGTTTTATGAAACTAATGCCAGTGGTGCATCTATTTCTACAAGCTTTACTTCAGGTATGTATTTACAACTGGCCAGATGTGACTGTTGGTATAATGGTGCCCCTCCTCAAGATTCTCCCCCCCTGGCATCTCAGTTCTAGTCAAGTCTCAGGGTTCGAGATCTAGCCCCCACACACAGCGTGAGCTCGCGCACTCTCTCTCTCTCTCAAACCACGACTGGGTGCAGGTGGCAACTCCGTCACCAGCTCCTCTCACCTGTTCCATTTTCTTTTCTGATTTCTTTTTGTGACTTATGTTTCCATACATTATGGAAGTGATTTGTACTTTCCTTGCCTCTCACTCTATTTTCTATAAACCTGGCTTCCCCTGGGAGCCAGACACAGAAAGCAAGTTGTTACTGTGACTCTTTAGAATCTTTTTTTTCCCCAGTGGCTTTTAAAGCACACGGTGCTCCTTAAACATCATCAGGAAGTTTGCAGCAAAGAGCGCCAGCACTCGAGGCAGAACCCCTGACTGCGGCCCCATTTCTCTTACTCTTTATGTGGCTGAGCAAGTGTCCTGCTCTCACTGAGCCTTGGTTTGCTCCTCAGTAAACTGGGGTAAGCAGGATGCTCCAGCACAAAGAACCTGCCAAGGTGCCCAGCACACAGTGGGGCTGAACCCATGGCTGCGAGGCCCCTGCCCGCAGCCTCCCCCAGCCACTCACCGGAAGCAGTGTCGGTGGTACAGCTTGCCCTCAGCCAGGTAACGCTGCACCAGGTGCACGTGCTGCCCACAGGCCGCGCACGTGCTGCTGGGGGTCCTTTGGGCGCCCTGCTCCAACAGGCGGTCCGAGGAGAGCTCCTCACCCTGCAGGGGACGGGTAAGTCAATGGGGGCCGGGGGCATGGTCACCAGCCATCCTGGTCCCCCAAGTGCACACTGAGTGTCACAGTGCTAATGTTCTTCACCAGCCCCTGCGCCCCAGAGGGTGGGAGAGGGTCACCGTCTTACAGATAAGGAAACTAAAACCCAGAGAAGGCAAAAGAGTTGCTCAAGGTCAGGACGAAAACAAAAGTCCTGCCTTTCAGTTTCCTGGGGATTCCCCATCAGCAAGGCAGTTCCCAGCCAAATCACCCCTTCCCCTCGGCTGCTCTTGCCCCTCTCCCATCCCTGCAGGTCAGTGGTCCCTGCGGGTGACTGTCCTCAGGCCCACCTCATCTGCCTTCTCTGTCTCCCCACCTCGAGCCCCAACAGGCTTAATTCCAGTCTCTCTACTTCTAAGCACTGTGACCTTGAGCAACTTGCTGGCGTCTCCCGGCCTTGGGTTCCCACCTGCCAATTGGCATCCGATGCCCCTGCCTGCCTCAGCCCTGCACACGCTCACTGGGTGCCCTGCCCCTTAGGAGCTCCTCCTGCAAGGAGCAGATGAAAGCAGGTGCAGGCATCCTTTGCACACTGTGAAGTGCTGTCCACACATAAAGGGCTGAGGTCACCCCTCTAAGCATCCTGGAGCAGGGGACTGGCAGTATGGTCCCCACTTCCCAGCTGAGAGATCTTAGACAGATGACCACGCCTGTCTGAGCCTCAGTTTTCTCATCTGTATATCAGGACACATAATAACAACCTCCCAGGATTAAACAATCATCCCAGGGAAGTTAAAATCTGTCTCAACAGAAATCAAGGGGAATAGCTGCCACATTATCTGTGTAAGTCCTGTCAGTCCTAGGACTGCTGTACGGCCCCTTCCCAGGTCTGGCATCTCCTGCCCCCGCCCCCTGACCTGGCCAGTAAGACTCTACTTCCAAAGCCAACGCGAAAAGGACCGAGCGCCCTCTGAACACAACGGCAGCTGCCCCCACCCCCTGACACCCTCTGCACCCCCGCCCCTCCCGCCCACCAGGCCTCTGCCTACCTGAGTCCCATCTCCTGGTTCCACTGGAGAAGACGCTTCGGATGGCAGGGAGGAGGGTGCCAGGCCCTTTCTGGATGGTGAGACACCGGCTGCCAAGAGACAGGAAAGAGACCCTGGGGCAGGTGGCGACCCTGCAGTCCAGGGAGGCCCCAGCCTGGCCTGAGGTTGGAGCTCCGCCACCATCACCTTTGGTCTCAATGCAGTGGGGCCAGAGCAGGCTCCCGCTTCACAGGGGCCAGGGGACGCCCCCACTTCCAGGCTGTGCTGAGCCCAAGCTACGCAGCCTCGCGGAGCCTCTGCAAGGAGGGACGGTGACTCCTACTGCCCAGCGCGGTGTGAGCAACTCGGCCCCGATACAGTCACTGAACGGCACAGCCCAGAACCCTGCCTGCACTGTTTCAGCCGTCCCACCCCGCCTGGCCCTCCTCCAACACCAGCTCCTTCACCCCTTGTGCAAATACTCCCTGAGCACCTACTCTGTACTCAGTGAAATAAAAGCCCTAACTCAGAGTACTGTTTACCAAAGAAAAAGTCCATTTTGCTGTGTGATAATTTTAAAGATAAAACCCAAGTTTCTCCCCAGTGTTCTAAAATAGCATTGACCAAACTTCAGGTCACAATCCATTAATGGACCCTGAAATCCATTTGGTGGGGTTGCCACCAACACATTTTAAAAATGAAATAGAAAAGAAAGTATCTGCGTGCATCACATGTTGCAAGGGGAAGAGTCGCTTCCTGGAACTTCTTTCAGTTACATGCATGTGCAAGAGCTGAGAGTGTGATGGAAAATGTATTTCTTACCGTGAGTCATAGTCAAAGATTTTGGAAGCCCAGCAGCCTCAACGAGTCACAGTCCCTGGGTTCTCATCTCCTTCTCCCTCCATCACCCCCTGAAGCACACAGGCCCCCCCTGCTGCACCCTTGCCTGGAACATTCTTCCCGACACCTTTACACGGCCTCCTCCTTCTGTACAAGGCTCAGCTCAGCGGCACCTCCTCAGAGAGGCCGTCCCTGGTCACCCATCTGAAGACATCACTTTCTCCTGCCACCCCTTTTCATCCCAGTACCTTATTTTGTTTCTTTATTGAACTCTCCTGAAATTATATAACTCATTACATTGTTCTCTCTCCCTCATCCATTAGGCTGCAAGCTCTGTGAGTCTGTCTTGTTCTCAGCTCTCTCCCTAGCCCAGTGCCTGGCCCATGGCAGGGGCTCAAGAAATAGTTCTAAAATGAATGAGTAAGTATCAGGTGCTGGAGCTACATAGCTGTGAACTAGACAGAGACAGTCTGCAGGGGAAGAGACAGGAGTAATCAAAACACTATGACCAGTCTTCCATGTTCACCATGGGGCAGGGAGCTACAAGCGTAACCGGAACATATCAGGGCAGGCTGCTTGGAGGAGGCAAAATGCTTCACAGAGGACAAGAAAGTGTGTGCTGGGGGGAAAAGAAGTAGAACAGAAAGTGGAGTTTGGAGCAGGAAGATCACCAAGAAGAAAGGATTAGCAGTAAAGAAATGTGGTATGTTCAAAGAAGCAGAGGAAGTTCAGTTGGGGCAATAAGTGGCTCAAGCTAAGCTGTGGGAGGCCTCCAAGGGCCCCATTAAGAAGCTGGACTTGGGGAAAACTGGGATGGCTCAGCGGGTTAAGCGCTCGCTTTGAAGCCCCGAGGACCGAGGATCGAATCCCGGCCCCAGCCCGTGTGGACCCATATGCTGAACTGGGGTGTGCCCCCAGTTCAGTTCTTGCTGGGGCCTATGTGGGAGGTTCCTGGCCCAGTTCCTGCCCTGCACAGCCCTGTGCCCACCTGTGGAGTGAAACCATAAGGAAAACTAATGTCAACTATGGAGACTGCTCTAGGCCCTCCCCCTTCTTTCTGTCTCTGTCTCTCTCTGTCAAAAATCAGTAAAATAAGTCTTTAATAAGAAACTGGACTTTACCCTGATGATACCTGCCCCTGCCCCTCTGTGGGGACAGTACCCCTCCTCTGATTTCCCAGATGCTGGGCAGGGGTCAGCTGATGTGCCCAGGGCTCACTGGCACCCCTGGAGCCTGGCACAGGCTGAACACACAACACAGCACTGCGTTGTCTCAGCCAGGGCCAGGTTCCAAAGTCCTGTGAGAGCTAAGTGGTCAAAATCACCCTTGATATCCCTGCAGTTGCCCAGAAAGGACAGTCTAGGACCATCTGGGGGAGTCTAACGGTCAGCTTTGCCCCCCGGGTAGGTACACACCTCACAGTGTCTCCTGCAGGGAGCAGCAGGAGGGATAAAAATGTTTTGCATTTACGGGCCAAGCTGTACGAAAAGCACAAGCTGTACTTTTAGCAAAAAGAGGTGCCAGAGGCCCAGGGGCTGCCCCTGCCCAGGCACAGCTCACCCCGAGGTGCCCACGCGCACCCAGGAACACAGCGGGTACCACAAACAGTATTATTGAGGGTCCCACCCCCACAGTTCCCTGGAAGGTGGCCCTCCAGAAAAGAGCTTTGTAAAGACTGGGATTTGCAACAAGAAACCCTCCAGAAGACGGACTGAATTGAGATTCTAGGTAAGTAAGCTCAACTCTAACCAATGGAATAAAGATGTTATAATAATGGTAACCCCGAGTCCTGAATAAGAGCTAGACACACGTTCATATTTCCTCATTTACTCCTCACATCAAACCTGTGAAACAGGTGCTATTCTTATGCCCATTGCAAAGGGGAGACTGAGGTAGAGAGGTGACTTTGGTGGCCCACTGTCACCCAGATAGTAAATGGCAGAGAAGAAAATATGAATCCATGCTCTTCACTTCCACCATATTGCCTCTCAGCAAAGACTCCGTGGTTGAGAAATAATTTTATTTTGATTTCTATTAAAATACCTGTAATTAATATTATTTGTTCAAGTATACTATTAATTCTTAACATTATCTTGGGAATGGGGAATAACAGATTATTTTCATTGTTATGCTCTTTTCTGTGTTCTAAATTGTCCACAAAAGGAAAAAGGACCTGATTTCATAGAACGCTTCTTGTAAGAGCCGGGCTGGGATTGTTCACACGGAAAGCAGAGGCAGGAGGCAAGACTGAAGTGAGGCAGGGCAGGGGCCGGGCGCCCACCCTGCAGGACCGCAGACAGCAGCCACCCAGCAGGAGTCAGGACACCTGGATTCTCCACCCAACCTTCTGACTTTCCTGCTGTGTGACCTTGAGCTCCTTGCTTCCCCTCTCTGGGCCACTTCTCTGCAGGAGAGGCCCTGTTGCCCAAAGGGGATTCCTGCATGGGGATTCTCCAGGCGGGAGGCTCAGGAACCCCCCACTCCCATGACCTGACTCAGCAGAGAAGTGCTCTTGTGCCCACGCCACCCCTCCCCCCACTCAGTTCTCCGGCCTTGAAGGTCACTTCACGGGAAAACACAGCAGGGCAGCACCACAGGCCCAATATTCCACTGGAGGAAAAACCTCAGGGAAGCGTCTGCAAACAGGAAGTGAGGGGGGCTGCCGAGAGGTGAACCCACAGATAGCCGCAAAGTTGCCCGGCTGGTCTCTCACGTCATTTTGCTGTTACGGGTTTCCGTGTTTGTTTCCTCCGCAAGGCTACGCTCCACAAGGCAGCGACCTCACTCATAGCTATTTGACTCAATGAACAGCATCCCAACGAGCGAATGAATGATCTGGTGAACGAGTGATGTGCTGCCTCTCCAGCTGCCTGTTTGCAGCTCAGAAAACTATGACACCTGTCCCCAGCCCTGCCCCCCAGGGCCAGTCTCCCTGGAGGGCTGCCCCCATCTCACCTTGGCCAGGGCTGGAGAAGTGGTTGTAATACTGGGACACGTACGTCATGATGCTGAGGCAGTCAGGGACGCTCACGGAGACCATGTCATTGGGGTCCAGGAGTGCAGGGATCCCCAGCTCCTTCTCAGCCACTTCAAAGGCCTGGGGTGGGGACAGATACCGGATGGGGGCAGAAGCAGCCACAGCAGGAAGAGGAGGAGGGGGCAGGGTCATTGGGCACCACTCAGCGGAGGCCCAGCTTCCCTCAGTGGGATGAGGGGGACCAGGGCAGGGGTGACTCTGGGCTTCCCTCAGCTCTGGCCCCACACGATGACCTGGAGGAGGAAGAGGTCTGGTGCTCCAGGCACAAGTGGGCCAGAGGGAAGCAGGGGGCAGGGGAGAGAAGCACCCAGGTCCAAGTGCCAGGGCCTCCTCGGGCAGCTGGTCCAGAAGCCCCTGGCCACAGCTCCTGCCCTGCAAGACTCCCGTGCGCCCCCCACCCCCTCACAGAACCTCTTGGTGTTGCTCTCTGTCTGGGGACTTACCAAACGGTTATTCTCGAAGACATTGTCCTTGGACAGTGAATCAAAATCTCTGCAAGAGGCAAAGGGAGGAGGGACCTTGAGGAGGTGGCTGGGCAGGAGTGTGAGTCTGGTTGGAGCTCAGTGGAGGTGACCTCATCCCAGGGGGAGGGGTCTGCGGACTGCTAAGGAGGAAACTGAGGCAACAAGCACACGCTCGTTGCGTCAGGGTGGGGGCAGGATGAGCTCATGGCACCCAGAGGCATCGAAGCAGAGACTGCAAATCACTCCAGTTCAAGCTTTCAAGTTCAAGATCCCTTCCCTCATTTCAAATTCTGGACACCCTGAGTCAGTGGCAAAGACAAAACTACACCCAGGACAAATGCTGGTGATAAAAGGGGCATCCACGCTGGCACTGTGCTGAGCTCCTACCTTGAATTTACGTGATTTCAACTCTATCCGGCGGGTATTTACCCCACGTTACAGATAAGGACACTGAGGCCCTCAGGAGAAACCAGCTGGCCCTGGGAATCCACATTCCTGGTCCACATGTCACAAACCTGGAAAAGCCACACCGTGCTGAATGCTGACCTAGCCCAAAGATGAGTTGTTTCTTTTTTAATAGGTCAGAAATAGAACAAGTCTGAACAAGACTGGAAATTGTCGGTACTCCGGGGCTGCTGAATGGCTGGTCGACCCTGCTGGGCTGCTCCTGGGGGCACCTTCTCTTAGGGTAGCAGTTAAAGGGTTCCCAGTTTCTACGCTAGCACAGGTGAGAGGCAGCAAGGCCTGCCTGGGAGACCCTGGGAAGGGCCAGCTGGCCAGCCTGCTGGCTTTATTTATCCCCCTCTTCCCCCTCCCTGTCCCAAGCTGCTGAACTGGTAGAAACTGGCAGAGGCAGGCCAGCCAGCCTCCTGGGTATACCAGCCCAAAGCCTTGCCCTTCTATGGCTGAAAACTGCAGCCTGACCACTGAGGCAGTGGGCACAGAGGCTGGGGCAGACAGCACGTCCTCCACGGTCCGGGTCCCAGGCCCTGCTCTTCCAGGCCAGGCTGTGTGACCTTGGGCAAGCCTCAGTGCTAGAGGCCTTCATTTCACCATCTGTGAATGGGTGAAGGCTCTAGTACCGACTCCCAGGCTGGTGGGCAGCACGGGTTGAGTCCGGGCTTGGTAACAGGCAGGCCTCACAGACGACAGCGAGCAGGCAAGCACGCCCTCCTCCCCTTGCCCTCCTGCCTCCTGGCTGCTCCGGGCAGAGTGAACTGGAGGCAAAGGCAGGGCAAGGCTTGAGAAGCCAGGAAATGAGGTGTCCCAAGGCTGGGTAGACAGGGGAGGGGGGAGGTGGCTGTGGATGGGCTTCAGCCCCCTCTGCGGGGTCCCTAACTCCCCTTGCTTTGCCACAGCCTAAGAGTGTGACCCTTAGTGAGCTACTGAACCGCTCCAAACCTCAGCCTCCTTGGTCGTGACACTGAACAGCACGAGGGGACACCAGCCTGAGCCCCAACAAAGGTTTGTTCTCAGACCAAATGAGACAAAGCAACTGTCTTGGCAGATTATTTCAGTCTCCCCAACAGTGTTCCTAGAGGCCTGGGGTCACATTTTGTTCACCCTGTGCCCCCCCAACACCCTGCTGAGTTCCTGGTACTTAGTAGGCATTCAGTATGTTTATTAAATGAAGAAATGCTGGAAGCAGCATGAAAATTATAAGGGCCCCCAAGACACCACAGTTCTTCCTCCAGCCTCTTCCCCCACCGCATCTCTGACTCTAATCCACATCTGGGCTCTGGTAATACAGAATTTCTGAGAGTTTTCAAAGGCTCAGAAAGTCCTATTTCGCTCTGCGGGAGACAAGGCCACACAATGAAACCCACATGGTGTCTGCCCTCCAGGGAGTGTAAAGACTGCGGATCCATCGGGAGCGAGCAATGAGCCAGCCCCTTCACCACAACAGCAGAGCCGCGCCCCTAGCAGGGCCCACCGTGCTGGAGCTTGAGCCACTTTAGAAGATGACTCTTGCCTCATCCCTGCTGCCATGGACAGCCTCCCCTACCCAGCGCTGAGGTCCTCTCTATGCCTGATGTGGGACCTGGCTCCCAGTTTTTGTCCTGTGCCGGCGGGACTAGCCTGTCCTGGGGTACGATGGGCTGGCACTGGCCTGCCTTGCCCATGAATGCCTGGGTGTGATTCTGGATCTCTTCTCAGGAGAGAAGCTGCCTCTATTCCAGACCAAGTCGAGCCACGTCCCTCCCCTGCTTAAAACCCACATGGCTCGGCGTGGCCGCATCCGCCCTCCCTGGGGCCCTCGGCACTCTGGCCCAGCTCCTTCCCCAGGACCTCCCTGCCTCCTGCTGTGGGCAGTGCTGCCTGCGGCTGTGCTGGGTGCTCCCCAAACACCCTTTCCTGGCTCCTGCTACCTCCTTGAAGACTATGTGACATCTGAGAGCCCTTCCCAGCCCACCCTCTGATCTGGCACTTCCCACATGGGATTATCATCCCTGCTTCTGCATCTGTTACTCCCATCGGCTGTGGGAGACTGTGGGGTTTGTCTCTTTGTTGGCTGCTATCTCCACAGCCAGGCACAGTGCCCAGCACAGAGTAGTAACTCTGTAAATACGTGTAGAAGAAGTGAAGGAATAAAACACTTTCATCACCATCCTCCTACTGTCCAATTACACCACTACTAATAATTAATGTTAATTGAACGCTCGTTACCTCATTTAATCCTCACGACAATCCTGTGAGGTCAGTCTTATTATCAACCCACTTTACAGATGAAGAAACTAATGCCCGCAAGGACCCAAGGTCGCAAACCTGGGACCTGGAGGAGCTGAGTGCAAACCACACGGCCTGCACTTGCTGCTGGCAGGCTCAGGCCCAACACACAACTTAGCTTGACACCAAGGCCATGTCCCCTGCATCCTGCCTCACCCTGTCCCCCAGCAGAAACAGAAGACCCCCCAAACCTTCCATTCCAATCCAGGTGCCCTTCTCTGTCCTTCAAGTCCCCACTCCTAACAGCCCCCCCCCCCGCCTGCCACACAGCAGGTATGGCCCCCCTACGTCCCTGCTTGGTCTTGTTTCCTTCTGCATCCACACCCCCAAAACCCTCTCCTCCAGGGCCCCACATAGGGCCCCACCCATCAGTTCAGACATTGAGCACGTGGTACGGAGTAAACCAGTGCATGTGCCACTGAATCCTGGAAGCAATCCTTTCCTTCCTTCCTTCCCTCCTTCCTCAAAGCCCTCCCAGGGGCTGACCTCAGGGAGAGCAGGTGTGGAGATGGGGCAGACACAGAGACTCCAGAGCCTGCCAGGCTTGGGGCGCCCTTGGTGGGGGTGCTATAGGTAAGAGAGGCAAGAACTGGTGCAAATGAGAGGAAACAAAACGAATGACTAGCACCAGATAAACTTTCACTCGTGAATGAATGAATGAGGGAATGAAACCAAGAGGTGCCAGGGCCCATAGCAGAGGGACTAATAGAAGCCCCAAGTCAACTGCTCTGGGGATCGGAATAAACTTGCCCATGAGCACCTCGCTGGGCAGCTGGGGGCAAGAAGGGGGCATTTCCTACTCCGGAGCAGCCCGCTTGTGGCCGTCAGTAGGACACACTATGCGTCTTCACTTGGCCTTCCTGCCCCACTGAGCAGGGCCGGGCCGTGGAGCACACACCTCAGAGGCAGGCCTGTGTCCTAACTGGGGCCGGGGACACGTCCATTCACCCAACCACTGTTAATCTAGGGGCTCGTTCGTGCCAGGCACTGCTAGTGCCCTAGAGACAAGCCCGCATGGGGGAAAGCAGAGAAGTGCGGTCGACGGCACTTAGAGAAAAGGGGGGCCCCACACAGGGAACAGGCCTCCGTGCCTCACGGGGAGGGGGTGCTCGAGGCCTAGAGCGCCCCCAAGGAAGGTCCAGTGCCCCTTCCAAGAGCCAAGGCTGTGCCCCTCTGGCGGAAATCAGGGCCCTGTGGGCGGGCACGCGGGGCCCCTCCCCCACCCCTGCCGCCGAGGGACCAGCAGGCGGTGGGCTCGGGCCCCAGGAGGCGGGTCAGCGAGGCCCAGCGCGGGAGGGGGTGCCCGGCCCGGGGGTCCCAGTGACTCTGGAGGCGCTGAGGGCCCGCGTGTGGGGTGGGCGTCCCGGGCTCTCAGGGGCGGCGCCTGCCGCCTCCGGGCCCCGCGTCACTGAGGGGGGCGGGGGTCCCCCGCCCGGGCCCCGCCGCGCTCCCGGCACTCACAGCAGGTCGGGCCGGTGCCGGTGCAGGATGGCGCAGAAGGCCAGGCCGTCCCGGAAGGAGCTGCTCAGGTCGCGGATGTCCACGCCGCCGTAGCCCTCGCACTGGCGCCGGCACCAGGCCAGCAGCGCGCCCCGCGGCCCCGCCATGAGCCGCGCGGGGCTCGGCCCGGCTCCGGGCGCCGCCGAGCTCGGGCTACAGCCGCGTCCGGGCTCCGGCGGCGGCTCCGGCGGCGGCTCCGGGCTCCGGGCTCCGGGCTCCGGCGGCGGCTCCGACGGCGGCTCCGGGCTCCGGGCTCCGGCGGCGGCTCCGGGCTCCGGGCTCCGGCGGCGGCTCCGGGCTCCGGGCTCCGGCGGCGGCTCCGACGGCGGCTCCGGGCTCCGGGCTCCGGGCTCCGGCGGCGGCTCCGACGGCGGCTCCGGGCTCCGGCGGCGGCTCCGGCGGCGGCTCCGGGCTCCGGCTCCGGGCTCCGGGCTCCGGGCGCCGGCCGGCGGGGGCAGGGCGGGGAGGAGGCGGGGCCGTGGCCTCGGTGTCCTCGCTCGGGCTCCGGCACGGGGTCCCGGGCTTGCGTGCTCCCCGCCCGGACCCGCCCGGACCTGCCCGGCCGGCCGCCGCCCGCTCGCCGCCCGCACCCCTCGCTGTGGGCCGGCCGCGGGCGCCAGGCGCTGCCGCAGGGGAGCGGGGAGGGGGCGGCGGCCTGGAGCCCCGCCCAGCGGCAGCTCCGCCCCCACGCGCGCCCCCCCCGCCGCCCCTTCCCTGCGGTGACCCTCAGAGAGCCCCGGGGCAGCCCCGAGCCCCTCACCCACCGCCAACTGGCCGGTCGCCACGACTTCCTCCACCCCACCACCGTCACCAGGCTGCCCACCGGGAACTCGCCTCGTCCATCTTGCCGCCTCCCCATTCTTCGGCCAAGTCCCCCACATGGACTTCCCCAAACCCTCCCACCTCCCCTGGCCCGAGACTTTGGGGAGGCACTGCCCCCACCTCAAGCCAGACGGTTTCCCTTCAGCCCCCAAAGCACCCGATGGCTGCCAGCTCCCCTCACTCTACTCCAAACACCCCTGACCTCCGGGCAGTGAAGTCCTCCCCTGCTGCCTGCCAGGGAGACTCCATGCTCCACACCACCGCCATCAGGCCAGGTGGCCACCCGGCGAGCATTGAGCTGGCCACCTGTCCTACAGAGCTCTCCTGACCTGCTGTGGGCTCAGGGACCTTCCCCTCCCCCCTGGGGCCCCTCTCCTGCCTTGATTTGGGGGGGGGGGTTGGGCTCCTATGGGGTGGGCCTATGAGAAGCAGACCGTTGTGTGGCCGGGCATTGGGTGTTTGGCCTGGGACCTCCCCAGCCTCATTCTCCATCCGCTCCCCCTTCAAGACTTGGGTCAGGGACCCCTCCCCAGAGGCCTCTCCAGATGAATCAGGGCTGGCTGGTGGCTGCCTTAGCAGTGATGTCACTCTGACCAGTGCACTAGTTAGCTGGGATAGGTCTGTTGCTCCACCCCCAAAAGGAGCAGGGTCTTAGTCATTTCTGTCACCCCTCAGCCCTGGAGGTGGGGGGAATGGAAAGAATAGGGGTGTGGGAGCTGGAATCTTGGCATTCCCCACTCACCCAGCCACCCTGAACCTCAGTTTCTACCTCTTTAAAATGCTGATAATTTTTCTTCTTTACAAGGCGGCTAAGAGGATTAAAATAAAATGTGCCTGACCTTTTAGTCATCACTCATCAATGCTAACTAATGATATCCCGTAAATATGTGGTAAAATGGATTGAAAACATTTCAGACCGAGTTTGTCATCTAGGCCTTTTTGAGTAAATTATCAAGGAAAGAGGCCAACTTGGACAATCCCACCTGTTCAAAGGTCCATTGAGTCCCAGCCCAGGACACAATGACGACCCAGAATAGGGGGTCCCGGCTTGCCAACCTGAGCCAGCCTAACACCCCGGAACTGTATGAGGCTGGAAGTCTACCATCTAGGCCCAGAATGTGGACTGTCAGGCTACATGTACTGTCAGGGGAGGGGCCAGTACGCCTGGCCAGAACCTCTGGGCCCCTCAAGCCTTCGTTGCCACCTCCGACCTTCCCCATCCTCTGTGGGAAAGCAACTCCAGGAAAGGGGTTCCAGGTACTCTCATTACACCAGGGGCTTAGCCTTAGGACTCTGGTGTCTGTACCCACTTTGGCCTTCGAAGTCCACCAGGACTCTCATTAAAGCCCAGGAGGGATTACATCCAGGTCCTCACCAGCCTAGGGGGCTTCCTTCAAGTCCCTGAAGACAACTCCAGATCTGACCCTGATCCCTGTTGCCATAATAATTGTTTACCTGGCACAGCTCTCTGGGCCCCTATTAGCCATTTATGGGTTTTATAAACTGATTTCTGAGTCAGCTCACCATGATAGGAAGTAAGGGCCCGTGTGACCACAGGCCAGACAACTCACCCCTATGAGCTCCAATTTCCTACCCTGTAAAATCAAGATAATAATCTTTGTTTTGCCTGTGTTCCAGGGTTGTGGGTAATCAGGTGAGATAATGGGTGGAAAAATGCTGTGTGGACTGTAAATCCGGGTTCAGGTGAGAGGTTGGTCTGTGTTTATAGATGAGGTCAGAAGCCACAGATGGTTGAGCAAGTCACTAGCCCAAAATCATGCCATAATTTCAGGATTAGAGGATGGAGGGCCTTGGGCCCTTCAGTCAGTGCTTTAGTTTTTTAACTATCAATTAAGAAGTGAATACATTCTCCTGATCAAAAATTTTAAAATAAAATGAAGCTCAAGTTCCTACTTGACTGTCCCTCTCAATCCCAGCCCCCCTTCCAAGTAGCAGCCTCCTCTGTTAGTTTGAAACTTAAACTTCCAGCGCTTGTGAGAGCATTTACATTCAAACATGGATTCAGTAAATACTGAGCACCTGCTCCCCATTTGGGGAGCTCCAGGAGAGATAGGGGTGAATAGGACAGGGTTCCTGCCCTGATGGAACTAATATTCTAGTAGGGAAGACGGGCAGGAAACCAGTAAACAACTCAATGAAGATCGCCTCAGATGGTGAGGTGCTCAGAATAAAGCAGGGCGCTGTGATAGAGACCAGGGAACAGACGGGAGCTGTTTGATACCCAGCCCCCAAAAGAGCCATCTGAATGCAAGCCAGTGAGTCATGCCACTGCAGACAGAGCCTGAATCCTAGTTTATTGCAGGTAACAGCTGCAGGTATCCCAACAGCGGGCAGGATCCTGGTGAGCGAGACGGACTCACTACTCTGTCCAGCATGGTAAGGGACAAGGAAAAAGGAAGCCCGAGGAACAGGTGTCAGAGGAGGCCCCTGACTCGTTGGGGTCAAGGTGCCATGCTTTCCGTTTACCATTCTTCCTGCCAACCTGCTGTTAGGGGGGCTGTGAAGGAGGGAGGTGCAAAGGCAAGATGAAAAAAACAATCACTGGGGGTGAGAGAAGTTAACACAGAATGAGCACTGGGAATGAAGGAGTCGATGAATAACCAGGACCTATGGTTTACATTTATTTTCACACAGAGATGTCTCAAGATAAGTTTCAGAAAGATAACAGGGATAGGAACCGCATGGAGGAGACCTGGAGAAGTTGTGGGGAAAACAGGTTTCATCACTGCCCGCGGAACCTCTGGCCATTGAGTGCACCCGATTCTGCATCTTTTCAGAAGCCAGTGGGCTGCTTCTCAGCGCCAGCGGTCCATGTGGGCACGAGTGATCCTGGGGGTGAAGGTGCTGCCGGCTGGCCCCATTTCACCTACCACTACTCGCTATGCCACTGACTTGCTGGGACGCCCTGGACAAGGATGCCACCTGTCCAAGGTTTCATGTCAACCTCTATAAAAGGTGGGGGTTTGCCCACTCTGGGATGCAGGCCTGTTTCTAGGATTCTGTCCCCCTGTCCCAGGGGCCCCAGATGTACATACAAAGATGTTCATTGTTTGTTACAGCAAAACGCTGGGAACCTAAACATTCATCAGTGAGGGACTGGGTAGCTCAGTTTCAGCACAGCAGGACAGCAGAAAAACACACAGCTGTTAGTGTTGGGAAACAAGGGTACCTGCCCAAATGCTGTCAGTGGTGAACTTTGGGACTGAGATTGGGTAGTTTGAAGACTCACATTTTACAACTCACTATGGTTTGAATTTGTAACAGCAGGTATAAATTTTTTTAAATAACAGCTTGGAGATATAATTCACATACCATACAATTCACTCTTTTAAATTTAAATTTTTTTTATTATTATTTGAAAGAAAGTAAGAGAGAGAGAGAGTAGGGAGTAAGGCCCAGAGCAGTTTTCATCATTAGTTGTGACATAGCTTCATTCCACACAGGTGGATGTGGGGCCGCATGGGGCAGGAACAAACGGGGCCACCTGCATGGGAGGTGAGAACCTCCACTGCTGAGCTCAGCTGTTACCAGTTGCGCTGCAGTGCAGCATACGGGCTCTCACAGGCCAGGGCCAGGTTCAGGGCCGGGATTCGCTCTCCGTACCTTGTGGTTGCAAGGCAAGCATTCAACCGGCTGAGAGCTACCGCAGCATCCCCGCTTTTAAAGTATATAGCTCAGTGGTTTTTAGTACATTCACAGAGTTGTGTAACCATTACTAATATTTCATTTACAACATTTTCATCGCCCCCACAACTCTGTACCCATTGGCACTCACTCCCAACATTCCCTTCCCCTCCACTCCCTCAAGCCCCAGGCAACCACCATTCTACATTCACTCAAGATACCACATATATAAGTGGAATCATACAGTATTTGTTGCTGATGAATTTTTAAACTCTTGCTCTGGTCATAGTATTAACCAGTCACTTGGGGAAAAAGTCATCTTTCTCATACCAACACACACTGTTTGCAGTTTAACATTGCTAGAAGCAAATCAGGCTCTACGTTTAAAACATAACCAGCCCCAAATGAACAGGAAATCTGTCCACACAGCAAGATCACTGCAAGATGAGAAATCTGGGTAAGTCAGGTAGAGCAAGTAGAACTTCATAATGAAAAAAATAAAAGATGAGGAAGGGGCACTTTGGAACTAGGCCATCCTTGTCCAGACTGCCTGGAGCCTGAGTACCTGTGGACTTCTAATTCCAGGATTTAATTTTTCTAAGCTTCCTTGACCATCAGATTCTAGCATTCTTCAAGTTCCACATGGGCCTGACCACTGTGCTTTTCTTCCCAGCTGTGCCCCAGAAGCCCTGGGCTCTGAGCTGCTCCCCGGGGGGCAGCCTGGAAAAAGCTGTGGACAATAGGAACATTGTGGGATCTCAGGAGCAGGGGCCGAGGGGCGGCAGGAGGCAAGTGGGAGGCTCCCGTGGCAGCTGCATTGCAGCTCTCCTCTGTCCTGGCTGGCCCAGAGGCGCACGCTAAGCGTGCCAGGATATCCTGGGCCCCGGCCTGCTAGATGAGGCCTGGGTTCCCCGGAATCCCAGCCTTTCTCCACGGACCATGCTGCTGCCCACATATACATACAGACACATTCTGGAAGATCCATCCAGGACTGGGCAAGTGGGCTTGCATCATTACCCCAAAACCAAACAACCCTCCCACTAACCTCTCCAGAACAGAGGACCAGGTGCCTCCTGAGAGGGGAGACTGGAGCCCCCAGGGAGGGGGCGTATTTGCCAGGGCAGTAGAGGCTCTTAGCGGAGGAGGTAAGACTGAACCGCATGCCCCTGACTCTCACTCTCTGGGCTACAGGCTGCCTAGTGAGGTCACAGCCTGCCATATTGTCCCTTGCCCGAACTGGCTGCCCCTGAAATGCCTATTGCTGCTATTCCAAATCCTACTCAGGCCTCAAGGCCCAGCCCAGCCATCACCTCCTCCCTGAAGCCTTCCTTGATGGGCCCAGACAGAAGCCCCAAGTCCAGGTCTTCTCACAGAATCTCATTCTTAGAATTAGACAGAACCCAAAAACAGCCTTGCTGATTTCAGAAAGGAATTTCCGCATGTGTACCTTGGGAGGTCTGGCAGACCAGTATGGAAGACAGACATGTAAACAACTGTGAAAAAACAGTCACAGAAAGAGAAGATAAGGCATGTGCTGGAGCGATAAAGTACAACAGGGCTTCCAGAAGGAGAGTCTCATGTCCTGCCTGGGGACTGCGGGACCTCCCTGAATGCTGCATTTGTGCATGTGGATCTCTCCCTACCGGACCGTGAGAGTCTTAATAATACTGGTAACTCACCTTTACGAGCACTAACCGTACGGTAGACTGTGTGTGTTGTTTTTGTTAATGTGCACTACGTCTTTGACTCCTCACAAGTCTATGAGCTAGGGACCATCACATCATCCCCACTTATGGATGAGGACAAGGCTCTGAAAGCTTAAAGCCTGTTTGAAGCCCACACAGCTGTCAAAAGGTACAGTCGGAACTCCATCTAGCTTTGCCTTCACAAAGAATTCTCACCACAAAGATAGGTTGCTGGTGTCCTGAGGGAGGCACTGCATCCAGCTCCCCACTGCACTCCTAGCTTTCACTGTGAAGTCATTCATGTTTACGTACCTGTGAGTGTGGTGAGCAAGAACTCCCAGGAGCCCCGACTGCACAGCCCCGAGGCCCTGCCCTTAATGCCAGGCCTCACTTCCAACTGCAATAGACTCCGGGCACAGGGGCCCCTCCAGCAGGCTTCAGGGCAGGGGCTAGGTGCTGATACACTTAGCATTCAAGGCGCCATTGGCTGGGCCCTGCTGCCCCACAAGAAGGGCTCAGGGCAGAAATGTGTCAGGAAGGATCAGGAGGGAGACTGGAGGGCCTGACTCAGGGGTGGGTCTGCAAAGTCATCCCATTTACGCTTTGACTCTTCAGCGGTAACAGGAGGTTATGGTGGAGATCATGGGGACTCAGAGCCCTCCCGACTGACTACCCCTCAGTATCAACCTGGACATTTCCACAAGTCAAAAGCAGGCAGAGTAGGCAAACGTTTCTGAGCATTCCTGAAACAGGAAGGGTAACACTCCTCTGAGGACCAAGTGACAAGGATGAAGCTGTCATGCTGGAGAGATTTCAGTTAGCCAGATCAGACTACCTGACAAGGCAGCCAGACGCTAGAAGAGGACTGTTTGTGCCCCACTTACCTGACTGTCCACACGGAACAGTGAGTAAAGCAGCTCTTCCTGTCTGAAACAGGAAGTGAGATTTATCTGTCAAAGCTCGGAGTGGCTTTTTCCTCTAAATAGAACAGAGGTTAGAGAGGGCAAACATCGTCTCCAGGTGACACAACACAACTGGTGGATATGAGTAACACCAAACACTTGTATCACATTCTACTGTTTTATATTCTGAGACTCGGAAGGGCCAGGCACATGGGGGTCAGAGGGAACCGTTCTCTCCGTTTGACTGATGAGGAAGCAGAGGCTCAGAGTTTAAGCCATGTGTCTGAAATCTCCCAGCTTCTAAGGAAACAGCATCAGGTTGAGCCTCAACCAAATTCCCTGCCACTTCCCAGCTGTGAAGAATCAAGTCCACTCTCCCATATCCACTGGCCCCAGGAAAAGATATGGGAGTGGGGGTGGGGCAGAAGGGAGGTACCTTGACTTTGATCAAGTGGCTAGATAGGGACAGGGTGGAGTCAGAAGTAAGGAAAAGCTGGAATTTTCAGTTGCAGGCTTGGCAGGAATGTGCAGCCATAGGAACCAGGATGATTTGTTGCTTCCCATACCCTCCTCTTTCTGGAAAACATCAGGAAAATGCTGGCCAGGCTTTGGACCTTCAAATTGGCCACCCCTGCCTCCCTCTCAGCCTCTTCCTGATGCCCTTCCCCCACACTGGCGGCCAGCACACACCTCCAGTCTGTAGGGCAGGCTGGGGGTGGGGATGGAAGGCCAGGTTAGGAGAGCCAGTGGGGGCATAGCCACGCTTCTCATTTGCTAAAAGATGTACCAGACAGTGCAGCCATTCATCATTTATTCATTTTACGCCTCCATGTTCTAGAAAGGATTTAAGGCACACTTCATCACTTATTCATACAGTAAGTCCCCACTTAACATTGATAGATAGGTTCTTGGAAACTGAGACTTTAAGTGAAACAACATATAACGAAGCCAATTTTACCATAGGCTAACTGACAAAACAAGAGTTAAGTTCCTCTAGTGTATTTCTGGATACAAAAACATCACCAAACTTCTACCTGAGGACCTAAAACACTTCTGATATACATACATTTAAGAAAAATTATAAAAACAAGAAAATTAATTTCCAACCTTCTTCTTATGGGGGCCTCTTCCAGAAGCTCATCAGGGCCAAGGCAGGACCCACAATGGACAGGACGGCCTTCCACTGCAGGCCACTCACACACACCCACTCGTTCAGACCGGGACAATGCAGACACCAATTCACCTCACACACATCTCTGGGATGTGGGAGGAAACTGGAGAACCTGGAGCAAACCCACAGACATGGGGGAACATGCAGAGAGTGGCCCCTGCTGGGAACTGACTTTTCTTTCTCTTCAGCTTTATAATGAAACAATGTTGAAGATTATTCAAGGACATGCTATATTGTTTCATTCAATCCTCATTCACTCACTTCTTCATGCATTTATCATTCATTCATTCAACAAATTCTCTTTACTGCAAAGGCCACTGATGCCCAGTGCTGCCTCTTTCCTCAGATATCGATGAGGCTCTGGGTCCAATTCTGGATGTTACCCAGAATTCTACAAATTCAGGGCTGCAGCCCTTGGACAACTGCCTCATTTTGCACATGACATGGTCAGTAACCACCCAAGGTCAAGGCTGTACTGCAAAGAGAAGTCCCATGGTGGGCTTGGAGTCATGTCTGAGGAAGCCAGAGACACTGTGAAAGGAAGCCAAGGCCACCACAGACTGGTCCATGTGGCTGCCAAACCCAGGTCTTAGCCTTGGGGTCTGAAGATCAGGGTTCCAGCCCCAATCTTAGGCTCAGAGTCCAGTATCTGAGGAAGCCAAGGCCACCAGAGACTGGTCCATGTGGCTGCCAAACCCAGATTTTAGCCTTGGGGTCTGATGATCAGGGTTCCAGCCCCAGCTGTTCACTGCCTCTGCCCACATTCTTACCCCCTGGGAATCTCCAGAGATGTCCCACAGGCTTCTCAAACTCATGTGTGAACCCAGTTGTCCACCCACCTGCACATGACTCCTCTTCCAAACCTGCTCCACCCATCCCATGTCAGAATGGCTCCACTATATCCCAAGCTGCACAGAAGCCTGGGCATCACCCACATCCAGCCAACTGCCAAGTTCTGTCCTCTGTAACCTCCCAAATTGTCCTTAAGTTTCCCTGCCTCTCCCCATGCCTGTGGCCACCAGCTCCTCTGCAGCTGGACTACTTTAGACAAGTGCCTCAGCCTCTATGAACCGGCCTCTCCACTGTCTACAAAGGCCTGCCCTAGGTCCACCGAGGAATAGGATGGAGAAAGGCTGAGTCCAGCTCTACCACAAAGCAGCCGTGCTGATCCACATAAGACCTTTCTGACTCTATAATCTATGACTGACTTGCAAGGTCACAGCTAGTAATAATGGCCTTCATTCCCTAATCACAACATATAACCAGGTGTCGTATTAAATACTTTATATAATTTAACCAACAAAACAATCCTGAGGCAGGTGCCATCTCCATTTTATAGATGAGGAAAGTGAGATACTGAGAAGCTAAGCAACCTGGCCCCTGGTTACACAGCTAACAAGTAGAGCCGGGATTCAAGCCCCGGGCTGAGCAAGCCCAAGCCCATTCTGCCATACCTTCTCTTGCTGGTGCAGAAACCTTAGGTAGCTGGGAGCACTCAGAGCCCCCCATCCCAATGAGAAAACCCTTACTCCCCTTATGCATGGGAGGATTATGCACCTACTCCCTCCACTCTGGGCGGGTTGGCTGCAGCTGCTGAATGCCATGCCTTCCTCGAGCGGTACCAGGCAGTTCAGCCGTGCCTGCCCCGTCACGAGGGCTGCTGAGCACTGGACCTGGACCTGGACCAAGCCACTGGGAAATGGCTCCAAGCCGGCATGCACAGTGGGCCTGGGACTCTGGGCTCCTTTAGGTCTGTCTCCCAACAAGGTGAGAAGGGTGTGAGAGGCTATGTCACACACAGCACACTTTGACCTGGCATAATTTTCACAGATAGAGACTGTGACATGAATTGTGACTCTGGTGTTGAATTCAAAACAAGTTAAGCCTGGGGGCTGCTCAGGTGGGTCTGAATTCCTATGAGCCACTATGGCCCTATGTCAGGATCAGTGGTGGGTACAACAGAAGAGATGGTACTGGTGAGGCCATTCTGTAGGCCAGGGAACCAGGAAGTAGACAGGCACTGTGGGGGGTAAGGAGGCCTGGCTGGCACTAGCCCTGCAATCGAAACATTTGGCAGAGTCCTGACTCTGCCAATCATTAGGATCCAGCAAGGTAACGAATTAATAAGTACTTGGGAAGCGACCAAGGCCCTATGAATGTTTGCACTTATTATTCCGAGAGGCTGTTTGTGTTTTTCCTTCCTTTGGGAGGTGTGTGTTGTAGGATGGTGTTCCAGACAGCAGAGGCTTTAGAACTGGGCTGACCCGGTTCAGTTCTGGCTCCTTTTCTGCTCTGGGAACTTGGACAAGTTCTGTAACCTTTCTGGTGAAGCATGGCTCCCTCCGTCACTCAGTCCCAATCCTTGGTCACCTACAGGGCCGTATGAATGACCAGGAGCTTCACTCCTCAGGCCTCTCCTCCCTTCCCCCTCACTCACTTTGCTCCAACTGACCTTTTCACTGTTCTCTCAACACTCGAAACAGGCTCAGGCCCCAGGCCTTTGCACTTGGTTTCCTCTTCCAGGAACACTACCCACAGGTATCTGCAACCTTGTCTCCTTGCCACCTTCAGGTCTCTGCTCAAATGACACCACTGTGCTCTTTTCTACAATGTTCAAAATGGTTACTCCTACCCTTGATTTTTCTCTGTAACATGGATCTCCATCCAGTATAGTAAATATGGTTTATCACCTGTCTCTACCCATGTGGTAAAATGTGGTAAGCCCAGGAGGACAGAAAATTTTTAATTAAATATTTTTTTTAATTATTTGTTTTTAGGGATTTTGACTTTTATCCACTTTCATTTCTTCTATGCCTAGCAGTGCTTGGCAGTTTCACTCGTAGAAAAAGGATCCAACCCCTGTGCATAAAATCCTATAATGTGCCTGATACACAGTAAGCACATTAGATTCCTCGGATGGCTTTACCAAATTACCATGAACTTGGTGACTTAAAACAGAAACCTACCAGTAATCTGTTTTGGAGGCCAAAAGCCCAAAATCAAGGTGTTGGCTCTAAGGGAGAAGCTACCCTTGCCTTTTCCAGCTTCTGGTCATTCCAGTTCCTTAGCTATGGCTGCATAACTCTAAAGTCTGTTTGTCTTCTTGTGGCTACCTCTTACTTCTCCCTGTGTCTCTTATGACACTTGTCACTGGATTTAGGGGCCACCTGGATAATAATCCAGGACGATCTTTTTTTTTATTTATAAAATTTTTAAATTGATTTTATTTTTGACAGAGAGAGAGAGAAAAGGAGGAGGGCCCAGAGCAGTCTCCAAAGTTGTAAGTCATCAGTTTTCAACATGGTTTTGTTCCACACAGGTAGGCAGGGGACGAGCAGGGGTGGAACTGGGCTGGGGGCCTCATGCACGGGAGGCACGCCCCCTTGAGCCAGGGACCAAACTGGAGAGCAAGAACTGAACTGGGAACCTCCTGCATGGGAAGCACATCCCAGTTCAGCATATGGGTCCACACGGGATGGGGCTAGGATTCGATCCTTGGTCCCCAGGGCTACAAAGCAAGCGCTTAACCCGCAGAGCCATCCCAGCTTCCCCCACGATGATCTTAAGATCCTTAACTTGTATCTGTGAAGACCTTTTCCCAATGTCACAGGAACCAGGGATTAGGATATGAACATATCTTTTCAGGGATCAGCATTCAACCCACTACAGCACTCAACAGCAACTATCATGAGTAAGAGAAAAAGAGGATACAGGGATGCTGGCATAGTTCAGCAGCTGAGAGACCGCCTTGCAATCGCAAGGTCTGGGGTTCGATTCCTGGCCGGGCCGTGCAAACCCATATGAACTGAGGTGCAATTGATAACCACTGGGATGGCACAGCAGCGGAGGTTCTTGCCTCCCATGCAGTAGTCTCCCGGGTTCAGTTCCCACCCAACACGGCCCCCCATCCACTTGTGTGAAACGAAACCATGTCACAACAAATGATGTACAACTATGGAGACTGCTCTGGGTCCTCCCTTCTCTCTCTCACCTCTCAAACAATAAAATCTTAAAAAAAAAAGAGGATACAGAAAAGCTTATAAATTCAAAATGTCGGGGAGAAGTAACAGCATGGATCACAGGCCAGGCAGCACAACAGGCACTTAAATAGCATTTCATTTACTCCTCACAACTATCCAGTAAGGCAGATTCTACTATCTTCAGTTTATATGCAAGGAGCAGGGCTTAGAAGTGAAGTGACATGCTAGCAGCAACTTCCATCCCAAGAGCCATTCTGGTGTCCTCCTGAGAGTGACAGGTACAGCACCCGAGGATAAGAGGAAGCCATTCCACCCAGCTCTAGCCACTGCCTACCATCAAGCAACCTTTGACAAGTACCCGGAACAGGCTCAGCTCTGCCCAGTAGCAGGCAAGAACCCTCAGTTGCACTGCACATTAGTGGGCAACATGGCACCTGAACACCCATTTCATCTCACAACCTGGGGAGACAGATCTTTCCTTTTCAGACAAGGCTACCAGCCTGGAGAGGTCACAGAGCAAATCAGTGACACAATTCAGACTTGAATCCAGATGTCATCCCTGCAAGTCAATTGTTCTTTCCATGTTCTCAAGCTCCCTTATTACCAGAACTCAATAGAGAACAGTCACACTAGGTGAGCACAAAGCCTAGCTCAAGAATTCATAGCACCACCAGCAGGAAGCAGGGAAGCCTCGCCAGCCATGTACTTTCCACTTACAGGAAATACTCCTTCACTTTAGGGCTGATATACACACCACATAGATTTCTGTGAGGTATCTATTTCTGTTTCACCTCTTGCACCAATCTTAGGTAGGACTTTCTGAAATAAAACGCAAGTTTGGGATACAAAGACCTGTTTTCACTATCTACTACCTTGACCTAGGACAAGCTATTTAATCACTCCAAGCCTCACATAAAACCAGGACACCAAGTTACCTGTCTCCAGAGCAAGTGAGATAATGCGCAAACTGTGTGCAGAGGTGAGAGCTTAGTCCTGAATATTAAGCTTCTACAGCTTTAAGAACATTTCCTCTTTGCTGGGCAGGTCAGGTGAGATGTCTGAGACAACCCTTCCTTCAAATTTTCAATTGTCACAGATCTGCATTGTCTGTGCTTTGTTAGAGAAGTTTAAAAATTGGCTAATAGCATGGGGTGCTAGGTTTTGAGGTGCAGAATATGTGATCTTGGAGAAGAATCCAAGATGGCAGATCCCATATGGATGTTTATGGAGGGATGACTATTAAAGGGAAAGACAGACACAATTCAGTTGTAACTGGACATGAAGGTGCTGGTAGGCATGCGGTAGTACCAAACTCACTGAGGGTGCAAGAGCCAGCACTCAACATAAATCAAGGTTTTCAGTGTCAGGAATCAAAGACCTGGGCAGAAGACAACAGTAGAAAAAGCAGTAGCTTAGAGACAACTCTTAGCTTTTTTACAACTGTGTAATGCTGATCGAGTCACTTAACTCCCATCAACAAAATAGGGATATTATTGCTAAGCCTGAGCTGTAAGGTGTAAACAATGTACACGGATACCTCTCAGCAGTTCCTGGCAGGAAGAGGTGTTCAGTACCACTTCCGCTAACATTCATGCAAGTCAGGAATTCATGGGCACTGAATTCCTGAGGTGCAAATAAAATACTAAATGTGAAAATGTCTTCTTGTAAACTATAGTGCTTTATGAACACAGGGATCAAATAATTCAATTTAAACACCAATAACTGGTGCATTGTGGAAAAGTATCATGACACATGGGGAATTACCTACTGTTGCCCTCATCCAAGACGTTCTTCAATAACAATGAGAAGACAAACCTGGCTCCAAAGAAGACCCTTTACTGAGACCTATTTAAAACATTTTAGTCGTTGATTCAAATAAACTTCAACTCAGTTGACTGGCTGATGACTGTGCTAGGTAAAGGCTTCATAGTGACAAAACACTCCCCACCCACAATGACATCAAAACAGATTCCTAACTAATTGAGGGTGAATGTACTCAGGGTCTCTGTCCCATCTTCTTCAGAGTTCGATTGAGCTAGAAGAGAAAGAAAAGCAAAGTTAGATAAAGGTTTTTCACCAAACCTTTCCCTATGGTGTACATGGTCATCAGGTCCGACTTCCGGGCTGTCTCTCTGAAGTCAGGGAGGGCAGTCTCTGATGTGGGTGTGGGTGGCTCCTGTGTGTAAAGCCCAGTTAGGTTCTCCACCTTACATTCACAGGGCCCCTCACAATTCACGCAGATTGTTCTACCTTGCTTTTCACACTCAACAAACACACCCTATATTGCTCTGCCCATTTTATACAGAGTGGGTAGACTTGCCAGGACTGTGTTACTACCCTGCTGGAGGAGCCTCGTGGCATGGACCACAGTATAGCAGTGACCTCTGCTGGAGAACACAAGGCACCAGGCTGCAGTGGCTCCAGCTATGGCCACATAAAGAGACCCACACAAGAACTCTCCTAGGGCAAGACATGGAATGTACCAAGTCTGTCAAAATAGAGCTCCCTGTCCTCTGCGTGCAGGATCTGGCCAGACCTGTCTAAACTGCAGAATAACTGCCAAATGGGGAGGGAGGCATGAGAGGAGGCAGTGAATCAACCCATATTAGGAAATACCAGGGAGGGAGAGAAGGATCGCTGGCCACCCGCAGAGGGAGATCTTTAAAAGAGATGCTGACAGAGCAACTTCTATAGGCCCAACCCCAGTCCCCAAACTCCAAGCAGCCAGCCAGTCTAGCTCAGAAACTTAAAGGGTTGATTTCAGGCTTTCTTAAAAATAAAAATGATGGGGAAGCCGGATGTCGCAGTGGGTTAAGCGCTCACTTTGCAGCGCCGGGGATCCAGGATCAAATCCAGGCCCGGGTGGACCCATGTGCTGAACTGGGGAGTGCCCCAGTTCAGTTCTTTCTCTGTCTCTGTATCTCTCTCCCTCTCTGTTAAAAACAATTTTAAAAAATAAAAAAAATAATAAATAAAAATGAAAAATACAAAAATTTTAAATTTCCCATCCAGTTTCTAACCTTTGCCCCAGCTCACACATATCTCTCAAACCTCTTACCTCCTCAAATTTGTGAATCTGCCGGATGAAGAAATCCCCATAGCGCCTGGCAACCTTAGTATCTGCGATATGGATCATGTCCTATGGGAAAAACAGTCAGAGAAAAGCAGTGAGATGGAGCCATTTATGGACTTGCAAATAATCATAATGCTAAGTGCAAGATAAATCCCTAAAGTGCTTTTCCAGTTAATACCAGCTCTTCCTTCTTTCTTTCATTTTTTTATTGTTAAATTTATTGGTGTGACATTGGTTGGTAAAAATTACATAGGTTCCAGGTGTACAACTCTACACTACACACATCTGTGTGTTGTATCGTGTGCTCACCATCCAGAGTCAGTTATTCCATCACCATGTATATGATGCCCCCGCCCCCAGCTCTTTCTTTCAAGGTGACTGATTTTTATTTTCTTCTTGTAATCATTTACTTGTATTTTCCAGTCTTTTTCAATGAACATGAATCTTTTGGCAATAAAAATATTTAAAACGGCATTTTATTCTCATATACTATTGACCAAATTACAAATTAACTCAGATTTTAAATTTTGGTTTTTAGCTGAACATATTTTGCTAAATGTCATTTTACTTGTAAATTCATACATGATTTAGGTTAAGACCCAAGAATTTTCTGAATTGTTGATAGGATTTTTTTCAAGTCAAGTTCAATGAAAAAAGAAAGAGAAAGCAAGCAAGCACCATTTTGCCAAAGACAAACCTGAGCCAGGAAGAGAAACAATAACAACAAAAACATGTAATTAAAAACTTTTTCATGTAGGCATTCTGAATCAGTTGTTAATTTAACCTGAATATACTTCCATGGCAAAATTTTATTAGTTATAACCAAGTTGCTAATTCT
>PVKE010003262.1:0-43500 GCA_004027555.1 Craseonycteris thonglongyai
ATGCATGGGTGATGTGATGTACATTGGGAAACTGTCTGATTGTTACCAACCAATGTCACCTCATTAAATTTAAAAATAAAATATAATAATATTAAAAAAAAAAAAAAATTCTGGTGCTAAAAAGTACAATAACAGAAATAAAAATTCTCCAGTGATACAATAGCAGATTTGAGCAGACAAAAGAGAATCAGTGAACTTGAAAATAAAATAAATGAATTTGAGGCTGAAGAGAAAGAAAAAAGAATAAAGAAAAGCAAATGAGTTGAAAGGACCTGAAGGACACCATTAAACCTATCAGCATACACATTATAGGAGTCCCAGAAGAAGAAAGAGGCAAAAAGACTATTTTAGGAAATAATGGCCAAAACATTCCCAGATTTGATAAAAAGACATGAATCTACAAATCCTAGCAGCACAATAAACTCCAAGTACAATAAACTTCAAGAGATTCAAACCAAAACATATTAATAGCCAAAGTGTTGAAAAACGACAAAAAAAAAATCTTTAGAAGATGGACAAGAAACTCATCATGTACTAGGGAACCTCAATAAGATTAACAGGCAATTTAAAGCTTTTTTTGATTGTTTTTTTAATTGTTTTTGACAGAGAGAGAGACAGAAACAGAGACAGAGACAGAGAGAGAACTGAACTAGGGGCACTCCCTAGTTCAGCATATGGGTCCGCATGGACCGGGGCCGGGATTCAATCCTTGGTCCCTGGTGCTGCAAAGTGAGCGCTTAACCCACTGAGCCATCCCGGCTTCCCCAACAGGCAATTTATAATAAGAAATCATGAAGATCAGAAAACAATGAGGTGACATATTTAAGTACGGTACTAAAAGAAAAAATTCTCAACCAAGAATCCTACCTATATCTGGCAAAAAAGTCCTTCAAAAATAAGAGAGAAATTAAGACATTCACAGATAAAGAATAGCTAAAAATCTTTGTTGCCACTAGACCTGCCCCACAAGAAATGTTAAAAGGAGTACTTCAGGCTAAAATTGCAGGATAATAGACAGTAACTTAAAGCCATAGGAAAACATAAAAATCTCTGGTAAGAATAAACTGTCAAATATAAAACTAGTAGTCATGTGCCACTTAACAAGAATACATTCTGAGAAAGGCATCATTAGGCAATTTCATCATCATTCAATCATCATACTTAAACCTAAATGGCATAACCTACTACACACCTAGGATATATGATATAGCCTAGGCTACAAACCTCTACATCATGTTACTGTACTGAATACCACAGGCAACTATAAAACAAAGATATCTGTATATCTAAACAAAGAAACAGTACAGTAAAAATACAGTATAAAAGATAGAAAAAAGTTAAGCTGCACAGGGCATTTACCATGAATGGAGTTTGCAATGCTAGAAGTTGTGCCAAGTGAGTAAATAGAAAGACCTAGGACATTATTGTACACTACTATACTTTATAAACACTGCATATACCTAACTTACACTAAATTTATAAAAACACAAGATGAAATCAAGCATAAGAGAAAATGATGCAACCAAGAGACGCAGTAAACACAAGATGTATGATACTGCTAGCATAATTCAACATACTGTTTTATGGCAAACTTTTTCTTTAATAAATAGAAAAAGTATACTTGGGGGAGCCGGGATGGCTCAACAGGTTAAGCGCTCATTTCACAGCCCCAGGGACTGAGGATCAAATCCCAGCCCCAGCCCATGCAGACCCATATGCTGAACTGTGGTGTGCTTCCCATGCGGGAGACCCCCAGTTCAGTTCTCACCTCCTGGTTCAGCCCCTGGCTCAAGGGGGCGTGCCTCCCATTCAGGACCCCAGTTCCCGCCTGCATGGCCCCTGCCCACCTGTGTGGAACAAAACCATGTCAAAAATTGATGACCTACAACTATGGAGACTGTTCTGGACCCTCTCCCTTCTCTCGGTCTCTCTCTGTCTCTGTCAAAAACAATAAAATCTTTTTTTAAAAAAAGAGTATACTTGAAATTAACAATAAAAAAATATAGTAACCTGTTACCATTAGAGAGAATAGTTTTGCCAACTTTCTTTTTTGAAATTGGTAGTTAAAAGAAAAGAATTAGGAGGGATGCCGAGATGGCTTAGCGGGTTGAGTGCTCGCTTTGCAGCTCTCGGGTCTGAGGACCGGTCTCGGGTCTTGGCCCCGGCCCATGAGGTCCCACATGCTGAACTCCAGTTCTTGCTGGGGTGACCTTCTCATGGAGGAGGCCCCCCGGTTCGGCCCCAGCTAGCAGGGGCATGACTCCCATGTGGGAAGCCCCCAGTCCGGTTCCCGCCCTGCACAACCCCCCACCCACCTGTGTGGAATGAAACCATGTCAAAACTGATGACATACAACTGTGGAGACTGCTCTAGGCGCCCCCTCTTTCTCTCTTTCTGTTTCTATTTCTTTCTCTGTCAAAAACAATAAAATCTTAAAAAAAAAAAAAAAGAATTAAGCATTCATCCCACCTTTCCAGTAGGAATTACACTTCAGGATAAGCCCATTGATGAGGGAAAGTTCTTCTTTATATAAGAATGGCACATCATAAACTTCACAGAAATAGCATGATGGTACAATTTCATAATCTGTAAATACAATTATTTAGAAGTTCAAGTAAGTACAGTACTCTTAGTTAACTGGCACCCACTGGGATTGGTAGATGCCAGATAAATATAGTTTCTAGTTGCTTAAGAATTACTATTAAAAATAGACCTAACTAAAAAATAAAATTTAAAGGGAAAGCAACAAAATGGTAGCATGAGAAGGACTCCGAAAAAACTTCCCTGGAGATTACAACATTATAATTCAATGAAGGATTCCCTGTACAACATACAAACACAGCTAAGAGACCTGCTCCTCACACAGAAGTACCTGCAGGTGGGCAAACAGGGGCAATCCTAAGAGAAAAGAAAAGGGGGCATTCAAAGAAATGATCACATGCAGGACCCTGCTTGGAACTCTGTGGCTGAGAGGAGGAAGAGGAAGAAGGTGGCAAGTGAGCTTTCTAGACCTCACTCAGAGCACAGGACAGAGAAAAAGAGGCCCAGAGGCTGGGGCTGAGAGACACAGCAACCAGACCTCACTCTGGCCCCAGGAGGCACAGGCACAGGCACCGTGAGACGCCACCACCCGAATTCACTCCAGTTCTGAGAGGAGGGGAAACAACGGAGGAGGTGAGAAGCTGCAGCATGACCTCTCTCCCATGGGGAAAGAGGAGAGAAAAGGCTGCAGGTGTGCAGCTCTGGCCATGAGCAGTCCTGTCTGTGGGACCAGCATTCAAGATAGCTGGTCCCAAAAAGCAGGACAGAGACCTTGGGGCAAACCGAACACAGAAAAGCGTAAGTAAGCCGACGGGGACCACAGGCTGCTTTCAGTGCCAGGTAGAAAACAAAGGCACTAGTAGCCCTCCCCCACCACCTGCCAGACCTCTATCCCCCACCGTTACCCAGCATTAGCAGTGAGCCCCAGGGAAAAAAACACAGCAGTGAGTGTCAGGTTAAGGAGCAGAAGATCTACAACAGAGAGATTGCCAGAATGAGGAAACAAAGAAATACATCTGAAAAGAAGGACAACAGAACACACCAGAATATGGGATGGAGGTAAACAACTTATCAAAGACAAAGCTCATGATTCTCCAGCACATTAATGAAAATTTCAGCAAAGATAGCAAGCATAAAAAAGGACACAATAAAAAGGACCAGATAGAGATGAAGATTACAATAAAGGAAATGAAAAATGGAATAGAAGGAATCTACAGACTAGATGAAGCACAGATGTGAATCAGTGATATGGAAGGTAATGTAACAGAAAACACCCAATCAGAATAACAAGAAAAAAAGAATCCAATAAAATGAGGATAGTCTAAGGTTCCTCTGGGACATCAAGTGTAAGAACAATTGTATCACAGGCATACCAGAAGAAGCCGAGAGACTGCAAGGGGTAGAAAACTTATTTGAAGAAATAATGACTAAAAACTTCCCTAACCTGGTGAAGGAAATAGACATACATGATCAGGAAGCAGAGAGTCCCAAATAAGGGGAATCCAAACAGGCCCACATCAAGACACATTACAATTAAAACAGCAAAAATTAAAGACAAAGAGAAAAATTTTAAAACAGCAAGAGAAATGCAAGTAGTAACTTATAAGGTGACACCCATATGACTCTCACTTGATTTATCATCAGAAACTGTAGGCCAGAAGGGACTGCAGAAAATATTCAACATTATGAAAACCAAGGACCTACAACCAAGATTAATATATCCAGCAAGTATACCATTCAAAATTAAAGGACAGATAAAGAGCTTTCCAGACAAGAAAAAGCTGAAGGAGTTCATCAACATCAAACCAATACTATAAGGAATGTTAGAGGGCCTTCTTTAAGATAGGAAAAAGCAAAAATTATAAATGATGGAAGGGCAATGGCTACATGTCTATCAACAGCTGCTTTCAAGTTATATGGATTAAAGGTTTAAATTAAAAGATATGGAGGATACTGCACTGAGTGGAGTGACAAACAGAGGAAGACAGGTGCAAATTACTTTGCTTATAGGTGAAATCCAAAGAAGAAAATTAACAAGTGGAACAGGAACAGATTCACAAATACAGAGAACATTCAATTTGTTACCAGATGGGAGGAGGGTTGGGGAAGTATATGAAGTAAGGGGATGGGAATGGGAAGTACACTTTGTTGTTACAAAGTAATAGTTATAGGGATGTAGAGCATAGCATAGGAATATATTAAACAATGTTGCAATGGATAGTGTGTGATCTCTGATGGGCACTAGATGTGTGGGGGTGATGGGAGAGCTGGATGGGGGGGTGAAAAAGAGGAAGCAATCAAGAAGTACAAATTCATAGTCACTAAATAGTCACAGGGCTGTGAAGTGCAGCATAGGGCATACAATAATAAAAATGTAATACTATACTATATGGTGCCAGATGTGAATCAGATATACTGGAGTGAGGACTTGTAAGTTATATAAATACCTCACCATTATGCTATACACCGGAAACCAATATAATATGGTATGTCAAATGCAATTTAAAATAATAAGGGGATGCTGGGAAAGCTCAGTGGTTGAGCACTTGACTTGCAATTAAAAGGTCTGGGGGTTTGATTCCCAGCCCCAGCCTTTGCAACCCCATGTGTTGAACTGCTGCGCAACTGGTGGCCACCAGGATGGCTCAGAGGTGAAGGTCCTCGCCTCCCATGCAGGAGGCACCAGGTTCAGTTTCCACACCACATGACCCCACATCCACCTGTGTGGAATGAAACCATGTCACAGCTAATGATGTACAACTATGGAGACTGCTCTGGGCCCTGCCCCTTTCTCTTTCTCATTCTCTCAAAAAATAAATCTTAAAAAATAATAAAATAAAATTTAAATGTGATGAAAAAAAAAAGGCCTAACAGTAACATTCCATACTATACCATACCATACCATAAACTATGTATTGCCTTGATAGTAATACTGAATATAGTAATTACAAGCAATTATGACAAATGCAAACAAATTAATGTAACAGTTTTATTATAAAAACAGCTATGTGAATGGAATATGCAGTTTTAAATGGCAGTAATAAACCCTTCACCTTAATAAACTTCACTAACAATTTTTTTAACTTCAAGTAACTTAAAAAACACACACACATACACACTTAAACTGTTATAGTAGGGGTAGAGAGGTTACTGGTAAGACATCATATCAAGATCATCAGGATCTGATGATGTAACCAGGAAAGGATCAGAAGTGAATGTGGATAGTTTTTGGAACTACATCAGTACTAGTAAACTTGAGTTCAGCTTTCTTGAAAAATGAGCAAATATCAGCTTGATTTGAGGCCCTATGCCTCTCATGCAAAGTCAGGTTTTGCATGATGTGCAGCTGTGTAACATGCTGAGATTTAATATTTATTTTTATTTAAATTATAATTTCTTCAATTTTTTGCCGATTGCTTGAGAGGGCTGGTTGCTTGTGTTCCGGTTAATGGAGAGTCTACTGTATCATCAATGGATGTTAAACTGTTAGGTGAAGGTTAATAGGGAATTTAATAATAGAAGGATCAGGCTGACGCCATCTAAACACAACTAGAATCACTAAAAGTGGCACAGCTATTCATTGTCCATCTCCGGATGTGATGCAAAAGTACACAGCACCACACACCATCTACGTGGTGCTAACCCCAACCAAAAAGGAAAAAAAACAAAACACAAATTAAATCAAGCTTCTAAACGTTAGTTTACAAGAGATAGAAGC
Organism: Craseonycteris thonglongyai; assembly: GCA_004027555.1. Lineage (NCBI taxonomy): Eukaryota > Metazoa > Chordata > Mammalia > Chiroptera > Craseonycteridae > Craseonycteris > Craseonycteris thonglongyai. Next base: position 6,260 of record PVKE010003262.1, read on the forward strand.
GAATAAAAAAACAACACAAGAACAAACAATTCTGAATATGCAATTCTGAAACCTATAAATGCCTGGTTTCTCCAATGAATCAATAATATGAAGAGGGTAATTATCATATGATAAAAAGAATTAAAAACATGAAAATCAAGTGATATGTATGTGAATTATGAATGGAACAAACCACCTATAAAGTGACAGACCCTTAAGATAAAAGAAATTTTACTATGGATGGTATTAGATTATAATAAGGAAATACTAATAACTGTTAAATGTGATAACAGCATGGTGGCTATGCTTTTAACAGAGAGCCTTATCTTTTAGAGATGCATAATAATGTATTTACAGAAATGTTTGAAATTTGCTTTCAAGTACTTTAGGAAGTTCCCACCCACCAAAAAAATTAAGATAAAAGAGATCAGTCAAATATTGAATTGAGTGGGGAGGGAGAGTTGAGGGGGCGGGAGTGGACACCAGATACATGGTGATGGAAGAGGAGCTGATTCTGGGTGGTGGGCACATAATGTGATGAATGGGTGATGTGATATGGACTTGTACATCCAGAAACTATCTAATTGTTACCAATTAATGTCACCCCATTAAATTTAACAAAAAAATATATTGAATTGAACACTGTAGCCAATGATTCAATGAATTAATTATAGCTATGTAATGAAAGCCCAATAAAAACTCTATAGACAATGAAGTTGAGGTAAGCTTCCCTGGTTAACTGCACATATTGTGACACATTCTGACTCCACAGGGAAAGGACACAGAAGCTTTCAGTTTGGGACCCTGTGCTTCTCTTCTGGCTAGTCCTGATTCACACTGTTTGCTATAATGAAACTATAATTATAAGTAAGTGCTTTCCTGAGTCCTATCAATCATTCTAGCAGAGTGGGAATCTCCCAAATTTGTAGCTAGTTGTTTCAGGTGTGCAAGTGGCCTGGAAACCCTTGAACTTATGGCTGATAATGGAAGTGAAAGCAGTCTTCTGACAGACTGTGCCCTTAACCTGTGTAGTTGGCCTAATCTTGTTCATTGTCCGAATGCACTCACTGTGAATCTGTAAAAGACATTTAGTAAACAAATGAGGAAATTTGAATAAGAACAGGTATACATGATTTTAAGAAATTACTGTTGATAGTTGAGTATGATAACAGTATTATGTTTATGAAGGAAAAAGTCATTTTTTTAATTACATAATTAAGTATTTTCATGAGAAGTGTCTGTAATTTCACTTTAAAATATTCCAGGAAAAAAATCAGAAAGCAAATATTAATTGTTAAAACCTTGTCAAGGGATACCCAAGAAACTATACACAATTACTGAAACCACTATCAAAGAGAGCATATATAGTAAGACACAGAAATATATAAATAGAATTCTATAGTGAAGAGGTATGTTATCTGGTTTCCCTTTTTTTTGCAATGAAAAAACTAGCTCAATAATTAATACTTCTTTGTTTCCCCCCTTAAAGCTGGTTCCCAATCATATTTTGCTGTTTATGAAACACTATCCCTGACTGACACAACAAAAGACAAATTTCTCAGGCTCCATGCCTCATTTGTTTAATGTGTACTTATTATTGCTTGGTACCTCTCTCTAAGTGGCCACAGTAACAATATTGCTTGGTACTGCTCTAAGTGGCAGCAGTAACAAGACAAAAGCCTTCATCAAAATTAATTCTAACAGAGAGTGCAAACATTAAGCATAAACGAAGAAATTAAAGTTACTGAGAATTCTTGGATAGCATGCAGTATAGTAGCTTTAGAAAATAAGTCTACTGTTAGCTGACAGTGGAAAAGAAGTTATGCTTCTAAAAAAGCATGATATTGAAAACTTTAGTATTCAAAAGTATATGTAAAGCCTCATGTAGTTTTCAAAATACTATCACATACATCATCTTATCTGAGCCTCACATACTATATGAGATATCCTTAGGCAGTTATTACTCCTCATTCTTTTTTTAAATATATATATATATTTTTTTTTTTTGACAGAGAGAGAGAGAGAGATACAGAGACAGAGAGAGAACTGAACTGGGGGAGCTCCCAGTTCAGCATATGGTTCCACACGGGCCAGGGCCGGGACTCGATCCCCGGTCCCCGGCGCTGCAAAGTGAGCGCTTAACCCACTGAGCCATCCCGGCTTCCCCTACTCCTCATTTTATAAATGAAAAAATTCAAGGTTGAAAGAGATGGTCAGCTTTTAAATAGAAAACTAGAATTTTAGATCTTCCAATTCATTGTCCTATTACAATACAATCTCCCATTACAAAAGGCACCAATCAAAAAGCTTATAATAAAGTAAGAATCCCAAATCAAACTGCATGTCATAATAAATTTAGAACTTTACTATTCAAAGTACAGTCCTTGGACTATCAACATAACCTGGGAGCTTGTTTAGACATGCACACTCTCAAGCTTACCCATTACTACTGAATCAGAATCTACATTTTACCAAGATCTCCAGGTGATTCATATGCATACTAAAATTTGAGGATCATTGATATATAAATCCACTGTTCAACAGAACTTTCTATGGTAGCACAATAGCACTATCCAACAGAACTTTCTATAATGATCTGCACTATGTGGCTACTGTATTGGACAGGACAAATCTAGGACATCTCAAACTAGAACTGTGCCTAAAAATAATTTCTTACAATACTAAATAAAACAAACCTCCATTACTCTAATATGTGCACTCTTTCATTAAGTATACTGCCAGTAATATACAGACCAAAACCAATTTTTTTTTACAGACCCAAATCAAAAAGTATAGTAGCCTAGAGACATCTGTAATAAGCCCTACACACCTTATTACTGACTGCATTATGAGAGGTACATTTATAAAAGGTTTTCATTTAAAATTTTTAATTTTTTATTTTTTATTGTTTCTGACAGAGAGAGACAGAGAGAGACAGAAAGAGAACTGAACTGGGGGAACTCCCCAGTTCAGCACATGGGTCCGCACGGGCCCGGGCTGGGACTCGATCCTCGGTCCCGAGCACTGCAAAGTGAGCGCTTAACTCACTGAGCCATCCCGGCTTCCCCAAGATTTTATTTAATAATCTAACAATTTTGTTTTTTTAATAGAGGCTCTCAAAGGGAAAATGTTACCTTGAAATTCTACTTACATAAACACCTAGATCTCTGAATAAACTAGAATTTTCAATTCCAGAAAACTGATGGGTCAGGATATAAACAATTCAAGACTTCTGGTGATTTTTAAAGTATTTTCAGAACAAAATCTGTGGTAGGTTGATTTCCTATTGTTAGAATCACTTGAAAATAGACTACTAACCTTTGATGGAAGAAATTAAACATTTCCAATTTTGAGAATTCACAAGTTACCCCTCTCCATGTAACAACTTGTAAATTAAATGACAGTTGACTTTGAATCCCACCCATTCAAAGGAATCACTTAGCTTATAAAGTGTGATATAAACTATAATATAATCCACCAAAAGAGGTTACTGCTCTGTCTTTCCCCAAATTGTAGAAGGAAATGTTAAAACTGCAAAATATAGGAAGATGTTAGGATTTGGAAGATTCCATTTTTACTGATAGGGGAAAAATGAGAAGGATACAAACAAACCCTGCCTAGGACCAAGACCAAGATGATGAGGTGCCATACAGGATAAGCCAAGTTAGACTGACCTTGAGTCTCCAAGGGGCTGTTAATGGAGGCTGAGGATAGGCCAGCCTGTAGTAATAAACAGAACAGAAAAGACTGAGTTAAAAGACAACTGAAGACTGAGGTTAGCATCCAAATCTCTACCCTTGTTGCTCTCTTCTACTTACCCATCAAATTTGATAACAAAAATGTTTCCAGTATACTTTTCCAAATTCTGTGAGAGACATTTTAAACTATGGTAGTTATGCAAAGATTTTCAAAGACCTAGGGATACACCTTTCACAAATATCAAGAGTGTACTGGGGGAAGTTGGAATCGCTCAGTGGGTTGAGCCCTTGCTTTGCAGCCCTGGGAACCCAGGGTCAAGTCCCTGCCCCAGGTGGACCTATATGCTGAAGTGGGGTGTGCCTCCCATGCAGGAAGCCCCCAGTTCAGTTCTTGCCCTCCCACCCCTGGTTTGGCCCCTGGCTCAAGGGGGCATGCTTCCTATGCAGGAGATCTCTCCCTAGTTCCCACCCTGCGTCCCCTCCCCCACCTGTGTGGAACGAATCCATGTTGAAAACTGATAAAATACAACTACAGAGACTGCTCTTGGGCCCTTCTCCTTCTCTCTGTCTTGAGTCTCTGTCTCTGCCAAAAACAATAAAATAAATCTTACAAAAAAAAAAAAAGTGTTCACTATACAGTATTTGCAGTCTAAAGTCCGATGGATGTTTTATATTACGTGATCTTTGCCAGGATCAAACATCTAACTTCCCAGAACACTTCCTAAGTCAAAGTAGTCCCTAGTCTTAACAGTCTTTAATATACAAGAGAAATCAAATGCCTATATAAATATAAACACACACACACACACATATATATTTAAGATTTAGAGGAGGCCCAGAGCAGTCTCTATAGTTGTACATCATTAGTTGTGACATGGTTTCATTCCACACAGGTGGATGTGGGGCCGCACAGGGCGGGAACCAAACCAGGGTTCTCCCACAAGGAAGGCAAGGACCTTCACCACTGAGCCATCCCAGCAGTTACCAGTTACACTGCAGTTCAGCATATGGGGTTGCACAGTCCAGGGCCAGAGCAGGGAATACGAGGTAAGCACTCAACCCCTGAGCTATCCTGGCATCCCCATCCACAATTATTCTTGATAAAGCCCAACACTGTAAGAACCAAAGGTCAAAAATCTTTCTGAACATATTTTAGTAGAAATACTAACTGCTTGCTTGGACTAAGTGACTCATTATGAATTGCTATTCAATACTGTCCACACAAGAAAAGTCTCACTGTCAAACCACATTATTAACATTTAGTAAAATGTATACCTCAATCATAAATCTATTGTTTTCCCAGTTTTGGAAAATATATATATAACCTATGTATAAGGCACAATTCAAACTGCTTTTAAAACCCTCCAGCCCTGTAACTCCCAAGACAACAGGAATGCAACTCCTGAGAATTATGCCTTTCTAATCAAGCAAATATTGGGATTGAATGTCACATCTGCTACATCACAGATGGATATTATTGTATTTATTAAAACAGCATATCTAGCAGAAGAGGATTTCCTTGATACAAAAAAGCACAAACCATGAAAAAAAGAATAAATATATAAATTCATTAAAATTGTGACCCTTTCTCATGAAAAGATTATTTAGGGATGAAAAGACAGGTTACAAATTGGAAGAGGATATTTGCAACCCATAAATTAACAAATAATTAGTATACAATATATAAAAAACTCAAAAAATCAATCAGAAAAAGAGAAACAAAAAAGAAAAAGGGAAACAAAATAAAAAGACACACAACTTGAACATATACTTCACAGAAGCACAAATGATCAATGAACATATGAAAAGATGCTCAACTCAGGAAATGTTAAAAAAAACACAACAGATATCACTTCAAATCCACTAGATTAGAAAAGAATTTAAAAGTCTGACAGTAACAAGTGTTGGGGAAGTGAAGCAAACAAAGCACATATTGCTGGCTTGACTCAGTAACCACAATATTCACATTTACCAGGAGCCAATTCAGTGACAAACACTGGAAGTGTTTGGTAAGCATTAAGCAACTCATAATGACCAATCCAGAATTCTGAGAACACATTTGGATTATTGCCAAATACAAATTTTGGCCTTTCATGAACTGGGCCCAATGTGACTCAGCAATATAAATAAGAAAATTGTTAGTCCCTTATCCAGTTTCTCCAGTTTATTTTGTCAAGTATAAAATTTCAGGTGTTATTTGCTCCTAGAATACTGATGACATCTTAATTGACTAAAATTTTAATGAACTATTTAACATTTCAGTAACACTACTACTTCAATGAGAATTAGGTATTTATTTATTTATTTTTTATTGTTTTTGACAGAAAGAGAGAGAGAGAGAGATACAGAGACAGAGAGAGAACTGAACTGGGGATTTCCCCCAGTTCAGCATATGGGTCCACACAGGCTGGGGCCGGGATTCGATCCTCGGTCCCCGGCACTGCAAAGTGAGCCCTTAACCCACTGAGCCATCCCAGCTTCCCCAAGAACAAATAATTTAAAATAGCAATACTTTAAAACTAGTGCTTATAGGGGATGCCGGAATAGCTCAACAGGTTGAGCTCTTGCCTTGCAACCATGAAGTCCATGAATCAAATCCCAGCCCAGCCCATGCAAACCCATATGCTGAACTGGGGCACACCTCCCATGTGGAAGGTGCCCAGTTCAGTTCCTGGCCCACATGGCACCACATACACCTGTGTGGAATGAAACTGTCGAAACTGATGATGTACAACTATGGAGACTGCTCTGAGCTCTCCCCATTTTCTCTGTCTGTCTGTCTGTCTCTCTCTCTGTCAAAAACAATAAAAATAAATCTTCAAATTTACTTGCTAGGAACTAGAATGGCCTGAGACCACTTACAAGGAGTAAAATGAGTGCAGTTATGAGAATGAGAGTTGGACAAATCTGAAGTCAAATTCAAACTCTACCATTTTATAGCTGCAGCCTTAAATTACTCAACTTCTCTGATCCTCAGTTTCCTCAACACCTAAAAAGCATGCATATCACAACCTGCCTACCTAATCAAATTGTAAGGATTAAGTGAGATTATGTAAAATATAGTACTTAACAATGTTAGGACTTATTAGCATAGGGCCAGTGTTAGCACCTTTCCCTTTGTAAATCTTTTCTATTTTTAAGATTTTTTTGTTGTGAGAGAGTGAGAGAGTGAGAGAGAGAAAGAGAAATGGGGAAGGGCCCAGAGCAATCTCCATAGTTGTACATCATAATCTTAGACAGGTTTATTACAGAGGTAAATATGGGGCCCCGAGGAATGGGAACCAAGTCCAGGGCCTCCCACACAGGAAGTGAGAACCCTCCCCTCCAAGCCATCCCAGGGGCTACCAGCTACACAGCAATTCAGCATATGGGGCTTGCACAGGCCAGGGATGGGAATCAAACCCCAGTCCCTGCGATGGTGAGGCAAGTAAGTGCTCAATCGCTGAGCTATCCCAGCATCCCTGTAAATTTTATTACCCTTACCTAAAAATTTTAAAGCCTGATATTATAACTTCCAAATAGGAAACTATCCCTCTTACATTCCAATTATTTTCCAATATTACAAGAAATTATGCACTACAAGTAAAAAGAGCAATATCCTTCTTACTTTTTCTAACTGAAATGAAAGGCTCTTTCCCATAAGAAATTAGATTCTAGAAAAGACAGATTTTCACTTCATAATATAGATCTAGGGATTTTTAAGCTATATGGGAAATTAAACCCAGTTGATTTGTAAACTTCAAGTATTTTTTAAATAGATTTTTTTTTTTTTTTTTAAGATTTATGTTATTGTTTGAGAGAAGGTGAGAGATAGACAGAGAAAAGGGATGAGGGCCCAGAGAAATCTCCATAATTATACATCATTATTTTTGACACAGTTTCGTTCCACACAGGTAGATGCGAGGCCATGTGGGGCAGAACCGAACTGGGGCCTCCTTCATGGGAGGTGAGAACCTGGCGGTTACCAGTTGCACCCTGCAGTTCAGCACATGGGTTTGCCAGGGCAGGAATTCGATCCCCAGATTGTACAATTCCAAGGAAAGCTCTCAACCAGTTGAGCTATCCGAGCATCCTCCAAGTATTTTTTGAGTCTAAGAAAAAGCTTATTTAATACTTCAAGGTACTACACCTTTTGTATTTATTTTAAAAGACTGTCTAAAGAAAACTACATAATTAATGAACTGATGGTTGGGAAAAAGTTTACATTTAAGATAATCTACATATGAAAAACCTCAAAACATTCAATAATATAATTGGAGAACAGGAAAAATTTATAACCTACACTCTGGGCTAAGTAAAATATGTCTATAATGCTGAAAATACTTGAATTTTAGTCACTGAATTAAATTTCAGTAATCTTATTTTGAACACCTTACTATAATCAAGACAGAAAAGAAATGAGGTAAAGTGACATTTGCCAGTCCAAGAAATGTGGACTAACCACCAAAGATGAGAAGTGTCTACACACCTAATATTATTACCATAGCATACTGTTACTGTCTTCTTCAAAATCAAAATGAAAAATAGAAACTTTCAGATATACATGAAATGTCATGATGAGCCAATGACTCAAATATAAAATAAAAGAAGGGGAAGCCGGGATGGCTCAGTGGGTTAGGCGCTCACTTTGCAGCCCCGGGGACTGAGGATCAAATCCCTAGCCCAGGCCTGTGTGGATCCATATGCTGAACTGGGGAGTGACCCCAGTTCGGTTCTCACCGGGACAAGACCCCAGCCCAGTTCCTGCCCTGTGCAGCCCCGCCCACCTGTGGAATAAAACTATGTGGAAAAACCGATGATGTGCAACTATGGAGACTGTTCTGGGCCCTCCCCCTTCTCTCTGTCTCTATCTCTGTATATATATATATATCTCTCTCTGTCAAAAACAATAAAATAAATCTTAAAAAAAATAAAATGAAATTTCAGAAAATTCTTTTTTTTTTTTTAAAGATTTATTTTTATTGTTTTTGACAGAGAGAGATACAGAGACAGAGGCAGAGAGAAGGGGGAGGGCCCAGAACAGTCTCCATAGTTGCACATCATCGGTTTTTCCACACAGTTTCATTCCACAGGTGGGCGAGGCTGCACAGGGCAGGAACTGGGCCGGGGTCTCGCCCCAGTGAGAACTGAACTGGGAGCACTCCCCAGTTCAGCATATGGGTCTGCACAGGCCGGGGCTGGGATTCGATCCTCGGTCCCTGGGGATGCAAAGTGAGCGCTTAACCCACTGAGCCATCCGGGCTTCCCCAATTACCATTTTTTTTTTAACTGAACTGGGGGAACACCTCAGTTCAGCATGTGAGTCCGCCTGGGCCGGAGCCGTCAGGAAATTCTTATAGTCACATACTTTCATTTTCTTTCTTTGACTTCATTTCCAAAGTATACTTTATCTTCCAATGAGGCCTTATGCAGTGATAGAGATGCTCACTAAACAGTTATTTTCCCATTTCCATAATTATGACTTTTATTAGTGCAACACACAATAGGCAGTCAATAAATGTTGAATAAATAAGTAAAAAGAATGAATAGAATGGATTAGAAACAAAAAATGTGTTTATGGGAGGCCAGGAAGGCTCAACGGGTTGAGCGCTCATGTTGCAGCCTGGGGACCGAGATGGAATCCCGGCCCTGGCCAGTGCAGACCCATATGCTGAACTGGGGTATGCTTCCCATGCAGGACGCCCCCAGTTCAGTTCTTATCCCTCTTCCCCCCAATTCAGCCCCTGGGTTGAGGGGGCATGCCTCCCATGCAGGAGACCCCCGCCCACTTGTGTGGAACAAAACCATGTCGAGAACTGATGACGTACAGCTGTGGAGACTGCTCTGAGACCCTCCCCCTTCTCTCTGTTTCTCTCTGTCTCTGCCTCTCTGTGTCAAAAAAACAAACAATAAATCTTAAAAAAAAAAAAAGAGTTTATAAAATTCCACTTAAAAATAAGTTAAATGCAGACAATGTGATTCTTTTAGATTTTGGATATTTTAGTCTTTGCTATAATACAGAATCTTGCAGTTTAACAAGTTTGAGACATTAACTAGAAAAAGCTAGCTGTCAGTAAAGACTAAATGCGTTTTTCCTACCATCAAATCTGACAAAAATTCTAAAGAGAAACTCATCATATCTATGCAAATTCTCAAATAATACAGAACTCAGAAGAGAGAAAGCACTAGTAAGTAAAGTTAGAACAGAATGTATTTGATAGTTAACTAACAAAATTATCAAACCTGGTTTTGCAACACTCCATGGTGTCTAAAAATTCTCAAAATTTTCAGTTTAATATAAAATCTATTTTTATGCCCAGTCATACTTTTAAAAGGCAAATCTGGAAACCAGTACATGTGGCGACAACACAAAGGTCAGAGATCACTGATATAGATCAAATAAATGACCTATGTAACTTGATGTTCCACAAAAAATATTTGGGGCTGTATCTGAGGCCCAGATGGACTATACAGGTAAGTTTCCACCCAAGAAACAAAAGAGGCAAGATAAGCATACCTGAACAAGACCAGACAATGTTAAAAATATCCCCAAAGATCACTCATCCCGGGTCTGGTGTACGCCCTTACTCTCAAACCTCATCTCCTCAGGGAAAACTCAACCTGCACCTCACGTCCCCAGCTCATCCAAGTCCCCATCACTCACCTTCTTTACCAAAACCTGGATCGTTCTCCCCGACATCCTCTAATTCCCACCGAGCACTCACTCACTGCGCCTATCTTCCAGTAGTGTATGACTCCCCTTAATCCGAACTCATTTTCCACTTCCCATCTGCCCTCGGCCCCTTCAACTCTGGTCCCTTCACTCTGACCCTTCTCCCTGAATCCTCCCCAAGTCACGGATACTCTGGCCCCTTTTCCCTCCCACTCTCTCAGCTACTGCTCGTTTCATCCAGCTGGGCCTCTAGCCTCTCGCCCAGGTTCCCTCCCCGATCCCTCTCCCAGTGCCGGCCCCCTCCCCCCAACTCCGCCCCTCCCAGAAAGAGGCCCCCTAACCTGAACGCCGCTGCCGCCGCCGTCCCAGAAGCCAAAGGATGCGGGCGCCGGCCGTCCTCCCAGGCTCGGTCCTCTCTGAGTTCCTGACGGTCCCTAGGGAGAGCGAACGCCACCACCTTCAACTCTGTCCGCCCCGGGCCAGGCCGTCACCGTAGCCACAGCCTGTACCATAGCCGCCATGTTGAAGTCCTACTTCCCCTCAACCCCCCGCCCCTTTGGGCGTCTGACGTCATGACGCCGCGCTTTCCCCGCCCCACTCTGGCCAATGGGAGGAGCCTACGGTGATGTACCTAATCTCTTCCAGTGCTGAACAACTGCTACCTGAAGCGCTGCAGTTGGGACGAGTGAACCCTGCTGACCCAAAGGGAGGGAGGAAAAGAGAGCGTCAATGAGAGGGTAAAGTGTAGGGGCTGGAGAAAGCGGACTCAGGAAGAAGAGTCGGAGTGAGGGGATTAGAGTTGAAGGAGCGGAGGGTAGATAGGATGCGGGGTGGGGTGGGGGTTTGGGGGTGGGAATGAGTTCGGGGCGAGGGGACTAATATGCTACTGGAAGACAAGTGCAGTAGACATCTCTATCTGGCGGGAACCCAAGAGCCTTGAATCGCGAAGAGATGTACGAAGACTTACTTATCAAGAGAATCAGGAGGTCAGGCTTCAGGGCCCAGGTCAGTGACCTGGTACAAATGGCCTCATTTTCTCCATTTACAAATGAATGGATTGGAAGGTGACCTCTAGATCTCCCGATTCTGACATTCAACGAAGTTTAAACCAGGTAATCCAATCCGAAACCTTTAGTGCCTTATGCTTTTATTGGGTGTCTTCTGGAATCATATGCATGGAGGATTCATAACTGAGATGAATCTTTGCTACCAAAAGTTCATAAATAGTGAAAGAAATAGCATAAACATTTAACTCTAGAAAAAGTTGATCCAGAAAAATTTGACTTTTGTCTAAGGGATTTTTACATCTATATTTTCTGGGTACCTAAAGAATGTGTACACTTTTCTAATTCTCTAGCTCTGTTTTCTCTCCAGAACTCCAGAGAAGATAATATTTGTACTTTGAAAGGTGCAGCAGTTTTTAACTCAAAATGAAAGAAGGTGGGCATTCTAGAACTAGGGAGTTAGAGTGAACAGAGAGTAACGAATCATTGATTCTGGATTATTTGCCTACTTAATTCAATAGAGAATGGACAGCCACAGAAGACTTGTGGAGAAAGCAGTGAGCTAAGCAAAGCTCTTCATCAGAATTAACATGGTAGCAGTGAATAAAATGGATAGAAGACTACATGGTAGTCTTTTGCACTAAGATTCACACCTGAACTAAAACAGAAACAATGGGGATGGAGACTAGGGAATCAACTGGAACAAGATTTAGGAGACTGACCCAATAAGATTTAGAGGCCTGCTATGTGGGAAGAGAAATGATGAAAACAGAGGAGCTAAGGTTTGGGGGTCTCTTACTAACAGAAACAAAAACCTATGGTTTACTAAAATCCTAAGGGATAAAATAATGAGTTCAGCTAGCCACACTGTGATTAAGATGATGGCATATTTTCTGGAGAGATGTTCAGGAGGGAATGTCAGCTTGGAAGTCAGGAAAGAGGTAAGAAATATACACATGTAGTATATTGATACTCTTTAAACAAAAATTTCATTTATTCATTTACCAAGTATTTATTGAATTCTTGCACTGTACCAGGCACTTTGTTCTACACACTGGGGATACAGCAGTATATGAGACCAAAAAAAAAAAAGAAGAAAGAAATCCCTTCTCTCACAGAGCTTACATTCTAGAGGAAACTAATAATAAGGGTGATAGGTGTTAAAAAGAATAAAGCAGGGGAAAGGAAACAAAATATCCATTGTCAAAATGTATAAAGAATTGCTAGGGAAAAGTGACATCTGGCCTTATGGAAGTAAGGAAATGAATTATGCAGATATCTGTAATAGAAGAAAATGCCAGGTCAAGGGAACAGTACAAAGCTCTAAGATAGAAGCTTACCTTCTGTGTTCTAGTAACAGGCAGCCCAGTGTGGCTAGAATGAAGCAAATAAAGAGAATAATGGGAGATGAAGGCAGAGAGGTAACAGACAGCTAAGTCACATACTGTCTTGTAGATCATTTTAAGGACTTTGGCTCTTACTCGAAATGAGCTGAAAGACATCGGAGAGTTTTAGCAGAGAAAGAAAATGGGGGAAGCTGGGATAGCTCAGTGGGTCAAGCACTTGCTTTGTAGCCCTGGGGTCTGAGGATTGAGTCCTGGCCTGGCCTGTGCAGACACATATGCTGAACTGGGGTGTGCTCGCCATGTGGGCAGCCCCCCGGCCCAGTCCCTGCCCTTCACAGCCCTGTGTCCACCAATGGAACAAAATTATGTCAAAAACTAATGTGAGGGGAAGCTGGGATGGCTCAGCGGGTTGGGCACTCGCTTTGCAGCCCCGGAGACCGGGGATCGAATTCCGGCTCTGGCCCAGATGGACCCATGTGCTGAGCTGGGCTGTGCCCCCAGTTCAGTTCTTGCCGGGGCCTATGCGGGAAGCTCCCGGCCCAGTTCCTGCCCTGCGCAGCCCCCCACCCACCTGTGGAGTGAAACTATATGGAAAACTGATGCTGTCAACTATGGAAACTCCTCTGGGCCCTCCCCCTTCTCTTTGTCTCTATCTGTCAAAAATCAATAAAAAATAAATCTTTAAAAAAAAAAACAAGTGGGTTAAGTGCTCAGTTGGAGCGCCGGGGACCGAGGATCGAATCCCGGCCCCGGCCCGTGTGGACCCATATGCTGAACTGGGGAGCTCCCCCAGTTCAGTTCTCTCTCTGTCTCTGTATCTCTCTCTCCTTCTCTCTGTCAAAACCAATTTAAATAAATAAATAAATAAATAAATAAATAAAATACCAATGAACAAAAGAAATGTTAAAAAAAAAACTAATGTGCAACTGTGGAGACTGCTCTGGGCTCTCCTCTCTCTCTCTCTCTCTCTCTCTCTCTCTCTCTCTCTCTCTCTCTCTCTCTCTGTCAAAAACAATAAGAATAAATCGTAAAAAAAAACAAAACAGATTTTTTTGTAGTTCTTTTCTTTTTTTAGCTCATCAGCTATTGTTAGTGTTAGGGTATTTTGTGCGTGGCCCAAAACTATTCTTCCCATGTGGCCCACGGAAGCCAAAAGATTGGACACTACTGATGTAGAAAATGGCAGCCACTGCTAGAAAATAATTCCACAGCCATAAGAGGAAGAACTGCTCTGACCTTTTTTCCTCCCACCCTCCAATCTCCTGCTAGTGCCTCCCACTGACTGAATCTAGCTAGTATCCAGTCGGCAAATTAGCTAGGATATGTAGTTTTCAGAAAAACATAGAATGGGTTTTAGAACAAATATATAATGACCAACTTCAAAAAGTTATTGAATAGTTCACAGAATCAATAAGTAGATGGAGAATCAGTATGAAAAACAGAAAACCTAGTAAAAAACACAGCAGAAAGCATGGTAAGAGTCATCCTGTAAAGCAGTAAAAGGCAATTAGTCAATAGTAATAGTAAAAGATAATTGATTTTATTATTACTTTTAAATGGTGTGGGTAGACTGTGCTGGCACTGAGCTAAGAGTCCTGTCCCTACTAATTTATTTAGCTATTCACCTGTCCCTGTGCTGCAATGGAAACGAAGATTAAATAAGACCAGGTTTCAGTCATCGAAGAGCTAAGGGAGAAGACAAACATGTAAACAATTACAATAGAGTTAAAATAAATAAACCCAATGAACTTCAGGACAAGGCCAGCCACTAGGCTAAACTGTGCCTTTGCAAGATAGAAAAAGGTACCCTCTCTGAGTGGATGTAATATCAGGGTATACAGCTTGGCAAAGTGAATGCAGCTGGATTTTAGTCCTCTCTGGACTCCTCAAGCCAGGCACTTCAGTGCAGAGCACGAAGTGTACATCCATACATGACTTCTTTGATTGAGGAAGTAGAGACTGGAAGGAGAGTAGAGGGAGCCTATGAGGATGTGCACCTGTGCAGCAGGAAGCTCTGAGAGCTCAGCCTCCTAGCCCAGAACATCATTAAAACCTCAATGATTTAATTTGCTGCTAGTGCTGCTAACCATGACAAAGAGTTGGCAAAGAGAACTTCCAGAAATTGGGAAAGGCTCCTTTGGAAGGAAAAATTGACAGATGGCATTTACAGGTTTGTTTTGATTCTCCCATCAGAGTGAATGCTAGATGTTTTCTTCTGGTTTCCAAGATAGTGTATGAGATCTAAAAGGCTCCTTTGCCCAAAGATTTTTTTTTTTAAATCAAAATACACAATTAAATGTGGGCACATGCACAAGTGAATCCTGTGCCAAGTCAGCAAAGTTTGATTTGCTACTGTTGTAAACCCAAGGTTTGTTGTTAACCATTCTATGCTTTAAGTCATGTAACAGCATTGGTGGATTTATCCAGCCACAGGACACAACATTATGTAGCCATTAAAAAGGATGTTACCGTATACAGGGCAAATTTATAGACACTGAGTGGTTGCCAGGGGTTATGGGAGGGGGATGAATAGGTGAAGTACAAAACAGTTTTAGGGCAGTAAAACTATGCTATATGATACTGTAACAGCGAATAGATGACATTATGCATTTGTCAAAAATCCAGAGAACAGTACAACACAAAGAGTGACCTTAATATAAACTATGGACTTTAGCCTAATAATAATATATCAATACTGGTTCATTAATTGTAACAGTAAATATATTAAACTAATGCAAAATGTTAATAATAAGGGAAACTGGTAGGCCTGGGGGAATATGGGAACTCTCTGTTCTATCTGCTCAGTTTTTTCTGTAAATCAAAAACTGTTCGAAAAAAATTAAATCTTAAAAAAGGATGTTTCAGGAACAAGTAAATATGAAAAGATGCTTATTAAATATTGCTAAGTTAAAAAAGAGCTACTAACAATATACACAAGATGACTCAATTTTGTAAAATTATACACACACAATATAATTTTGAATTTGAAATTCTGAAAGTACATATGCCACAATATTTACAGTGGTTAATGCATGCTGGAAAGATTATGGGTAATTTCTAATTTCTTTTTGCTTGCTTATTTAAAAATGCTTTTAAACTTTTTTTTTACATGAATACTTTCACATTGTAAATGGTTCAAACAGTAGGAACTGTATTTTAGTACATTGTGATGTGCTCCCCAGATCTCCACTCTTCGAAACTGAAACATTCATTCCCCCATCTGCTGGGAATGTTAATGACTGATAGCTTGCAGTTAAGCACCCAACACAAACTTATTGGTGAAGAGCTGCTTAAAATCATGCTGTCTTCCCCAGGCAGCCCACATTCAAAGACCCAATTACTTATATAGGAACAATTCTGCAGGGCCATCTTAGCTCCCATACTTTGCATAAAATAAACTGAGGCTTTCTTTCTTTTGTGTGTGTGTGTGTGTGTGTGTGTGTGTGTGTGTGTGTGAATGCATTGTAGCCTAACTTCTCCTCCTGCCCAATCCTGCTTCCTTCACTCTCCTGCAATGATCTTGAAAGCACTCTCCAATAAACTTTCAAACTTCAAATCTGTCTGCTTCCTAAAGTACCCAATTAACAATAATTGGTCCCCAAAAAGCACTCTAAAATGGGATTTGGGAGTTGGATCACTCATCAACCTGTTGGCAATGAGGATACCATCACTAGAGGTAGGTGGAGCACGTTTGCCACTAGCATGTGATAGTAATGTAATTGTTAAAATATTCATAGTGGTAAATTGAGATGTTTTGCCTAAGGAAAGGAATACATGGGGGGAGGGGAGAGCATAATGTATCAAGCTTTTGAGAAGTAATAGGATGTTTGTTGTTGAGAATAGTAAGTTGAAGAAAGACTACAAAGGCTAAGTGTGAAAGTCAAAGGGCCTTCTTGACAATATATAGAGACTATCATCTCCTGCAGCCAGATGGCTGATAAACCTGGTGGTCAAGATCAGGTCCAAGATGTCATAAGATTTGCAGATCAGAGAAATTGGATTCTCAGTCATAGCAAATTGGTTATACCCAGGTTAGAGTCCTGATTGAGAAGGATTGGAGATGAGAGATATGGGATGACAATATCTGGGTCTATCTACTTGAAAATCTTGGATGTGCAGTTTTTTCTGTACCTCTGGGCCTTTATAAGTTACCTACTTCTTGATTAGTTCTCCCCTTTGCTTGAAGATGATGCAGAAATCTCTGCCTTACAAGGTATGTGCTTCCCCACATGGATCTATGCCAACATCCCAACTTAGCCATTAGACCAATAAGTAGGATTAAGTAACAACATGAATGGCCAGGACCTGAAAAGGAAAAAAAGGGATTATACCTAAAAGAGCTATAGAATATAACAAATATGTACTGACAGAAGCCAGGAGACTATAAATGGGACTGCATTCTAAGAATGCTGGGGAAGCTGGGATGTCTGAGTGGGTTAAGCACTCACTTTGCAGCGCTGGGGACCGGGGATCAAATCCCGGCCCCGACCCGTGCGGAACCATATGCTGAACTGGGAGCTCCCCCAGTTCAGTTCTCTCTCTGTCTCTGTATCTCTCTCTCTCTCTGTCAAAAAACAAACAAACAAACAAACAAACAATAAATAAATAAATAAATATTTTTAAAAAAGAATTCTGAGCCTCAATCTAAGTGAGGAGGAGTTGAACCTAAAATTGGATAAGGAAGAGGTTTTCAATATGGGCTCATTCTTTTGGGATACAGGATTTAACACCCTGGCAAGGACCCTGAGAGAGTACTGACACATTTCTAGGATGGTTTATAAGAGGTTGGAGAAAGCAATGGGCCATAATATATGAAATAGAAATGTCAGAACTGCTATGGGGGAAGATAAAATTAGGGATCAAAGACTGAGAGAAGAGGAAAGCTGAAGTAGATATAGCAAGTAAAACCAAAAAACTCACCAAATGCCTTTTCTGCATGAGGGCCCTAAAGAATATTCCCAGGAAAGGGGCATTGGCATCACTCATAAGCTCATGGTGGCTGACCCTACACTTTCAAACAGGGCTCTATCATAGCAATAGGAATGATAGGATCCCAAAATAATAGAGGCAAGTTGGCAGTACTTAACCAACAGAAGCAACATAGATGCAATTATCATAATGAGCTGTGAGGTTAGATTGGCAGCCAGAAGGGCCTGATCTGCAGAGAGTTCATGGAAACAACTAATAGTACACGATGGACCTAAGGTCAAATGACCAAGTTAGCAATCAAAAGAAATCAAGGCTAGAAGATTAAGGGGCCAAGTCATAATTCATTGCCCAGTTTCTGGACCAGAACCAGTTTTCAGACCTAGAATCCAATGATTGAAAGAGAGGCCAGGTCCCCAAGAGGAAGAATCCTACAGCACATGGCAACTGTATATGGCAATGATAGTCCCAACCATTCCCCAAAGGGGTCTACTCCATTCACTTGGGTAGCCATACACAGGGGAAAGGGGAATATTATCCAAGCAATTCAAGGGCTATCGGGCACAGAGTCTGAGATAAAATTGATATTGAAGAATCCAAAACATCACTAGGAGTCCCCAGTTAGAATGGGAGCATATGGAGCCTAGGTAATAAATGGAGTCCTGACCCAGGTTCAGTTCACAGTTAATCTACTGTGTGTACAGACACACCTAGTGGTAATTTCCTTAATTCTCAAATGTATAAATAAAATTGACGCACTTGGTATTTAATAGAATTACCATATTGGTCCCATGACCTGTGAAATAAGAGCTATAATAATGGAGAAGGCCAAATAGAAGTCTCTGAAACTTTCTCTTAACCCAGCCAAGACAGCAATAAAAACATTACATCTTAAAGGGAATGGCAGACATCCATGATGCTCTTTTTTGGCTTTCTGAGTTTAAATGCATTTTATTTTTAGACAACCTACATGACATGTTTTTCTTAAACACAATGCCTCAGCTCCAAATAAATCAAGGTCAAAATAAATAAAGAGCTCAAGAAATATTAGTTCCATCTGTCCTCGTCCTTGTGTGTGGATGAAAAGCAGCAGCCAATTATGATGATAAGTGATGGATCCAAACTGCCAGCTTTGTTAACATTTTTCCATTTCAAAGCCATTTTTAAAGAAAATAATGTATGGGGTCACACCATCCTCATGGTAGTCCAGCAGAGTAACCATGCCATTTGGACTCATGTTTTCACCAATGAAGAACTGGCAGTGTTTGAAAACAGCAAGAATGTGTTTGATTTGTTCTGCAGCCCCTGTTATAAAAAGTTTTATTCTTTCTGGTCTCTGTTCAAGTTTCCTTTTGATTAATTTCATGTAATCTTTGAAATACTTCTTGTAGGGGGGTTGTGTGTGTGTGTGTGTGTGTGTGTGTGTGTGTGTGTGTAAAGCTGGTTTCCTGCAAATGATAAATCATGGAAATACCAACACCAGTGATTACTGTGCTGTCAGAACCTTCACCCTCCAGGCCTTCGGCAGAGGCATTTCCACCAATGAGGGAGTCATCAATGTTACCCTCTGTCCTACTGATTATCTTCCCCTCCACCTCCAGGCACAGCCCATCAGCAATCTCCTGGATCTTGTAGATGTTGGAGAACATCTCAAAATGGCTGATGAGGTCCTGGTAGACAATCATGATGGTGGCTGAAAGGAGACAACTGAAGGGCTGGCTTAGCAGGAACTTGAAGCAAGCACAATGAAGCCAGAACTACGTTTGGGGGTAGGGTAGGGAGGTACAGGCAGAAAAGCTCAGTGATACTCTTAAAAGATTTAAAGAATTCAGAGGTAGTGGTCCCTATCATACTTCCATTTGATTTGGCAGAATCCTAGTACTATGGCAAATTCACAAAGTAGTATCTTTGCTAAAGCAGATTAACATTGCCTGTAATACGTGGTATAACCAATGATCTGGTAAATGCATTCTTTTCCATACCAATCAGAAAGGAGGATTAAAAACAATTAACTATCATGGTCAGTGGAATGGACAATAGTTAAATCGACCATACATACTATTTTATTTATTTTTTAAAGATTTATTTTATTGTTTTTGACAGAGACAGAGACAGAGAGAGAGACAGAGAGAAAGGGGAAGGACCAGAGCAGTCTCCATAGTTGTATGTCATCAGTTTTCAACATGGTTTCCTTCCACACAGATGGGCGGGGACTGCGTGGGATGGGAACTGTGCTGGGGGCCTACTGCATGGAGGCGTGCCCCTTCAAGCTAGGGGCCAAACTGGGGAGCGAAAACCAAACTGGGAGCCTCCCACATGGGAAGCACACCCCAGTTCAGCATATGGGTCTGCACAGACTGGGGCCAGGATTCGATCCTTGGTCCCCAGGGCTGCAAAGCGAGCACTTAACTCACTGAGCCATCCCAGCTTCCCCAGGTTCAGAAATTTTGAGGAGGGGCGAAGCGGGCGATAGAACACTGAATTCCAATCCCTCTGCAAAGTAATTGGCTTCATTTGCAACTAACTATGGAGAAATTAAAGTCAAGGAGTGCTATCAAAATTAGTGGAAGTATGGCAAAAGGCAACTGGAAGAATATTAATAGATTTGGGACAATAGGCTTAGATATAGGCTAACTAGTATGCCAGAGATAAATAGGAAAAAAAGATAACTGGAAACATCCCTGCTTGGGTTAGAACAAATCTCAAGCTCTAACCTGGGGGATTATCCCCTCAAAGAAGCTCACATTTGATTAGATTACTCTTCGAAGCATTTATGCCCTAACACTGTGAAAAACAGAGTAATCAGCATAAAATTATTGAAATTTAATAGCTGAGTGTGGTCACCAACAGTCAAAGAAAGAATAAAAAGAAAAAATCAGGGAACAGAAATTGTCCATAAGGGTGACCAGATGTCAGATTTAACTGACAAAACCTTCAAAATAGCCTTGAATGAACAGCTACAGCACCAGGCCTTAGACAAGATAAGAACCAAGTCACTCCAGGGATCTAGATAGGCAACAACTGCTGGGGAGCCTCTTCAGGGTGCCACCTGGGATGAATCAGCTCTGATCATTTTCCATCTCTGTTTCACTCTGCATAGGATTTAAATGATAGGAAACAAGGGTCTGGCTGCCCAAAGTTGGGTCACATGCCCACTCAGCCTACTCAACAGGGCACTTTGATTGATACATCCACCATTAGGGTGTAGCAGGGTAGTTCCCTCAAAGATAAATCAAAATATGCTACTACAAAAAGGGAAATTAGATCCTGTAACAGACAGAAACAATAGAGTCCACCACAACTTAGCCTGTGTTTGGCATACACATACATCATCTCATTTACTTCCCATAATGACCCTCTGTGATAGGTATTATCTCTAGGAAAGGCTCAGAGAGGTTATGAAACTTGCCCAAGATCACAAAGCAACTAGGCAGCCCAACAAGCATTTGAATTCAAGTCAAAACTCTGCTTTAGGGGAAGCCGGGATGGCTCAGTGGGTTAAACGCTCACTTTGCAGCGCCGGGGACTGAGGATCGAATCCCGGCCCCGGCACGTGCGGAACCATATGCTGAACTGGGAGCTCCCCCAGTTCAGTTCTCTCTCTGTCTCTGTATCTCTCTCTCTCTCTCTCTCTCTCTCTCTCTCTGTCAAAAATAAAAATAAATAAATAAAAATATTTAAAAAAAAACCAAAACAAAACAAAAAAAAAACTCTGCTTTCAAAATGCATGCTCTTTCTGTTACATCATGGTAGAAGGTTAAATTTCTACTATTCCTCAGCTTTCCCATCAGTAAAAAAGAGTAATTATTTGCTATGGGTCTCTTGAATAGCTTGGATATCCCAGCTAATTTAGGATTGCAGAGCAGCCAGGGCTCCCTTGGAAGTGAGTGGCCTCATATTTTATTTATTTCTTCTGTCATAGACTAGAAGAAGAAAAAAAAAAAGCATGGTGCAATGAAATATAATAGTGGCCATTTTTCAAATGCGTATTATTTTCTAAGCATAGAGTTTTATATACATCTTTGCATTTAATTCGTGTTTTATATACATCTTTGCATTTAATTCTCTAAATAGCCTCATAAGGCAGATGATAATGCTAACACCAATTTACAGTAAAAGAAATAGGTTTAGAGTGGAGGCTATTGGGGAAGCCAGGATGGCTCAGTGGGTTAAGCGCTCACTTTGCAGCCCCGGGGACCGAGGATCGAATCCCGGCCCCGGCCCGTGCGGAACCATATGCTGAACTGGGAGCTCCCTTAGTTCAGTTCTCTCTCTGTCTCTGTATCTATCTCTCTCTCTCTCTCCTCTGTCTAAATAAATAAATAAATAAATAGAGTGGAGGCTATTGCCCAGCATCCCTGGTTTTCAAACACAAGTCCTTCTGACTCCAAAACTGATGCTCCAAACCACTGTTCTGCACAACCCATCTAGAGCTCTGTTGTCTTTTTTGCACTGAAACCAGAGGAGCATCACTTTGCCAGCCACTCTTGATGAGAGGAGGTGATCTCAGTTTCCTCACCTACATAATAAGAGGGTTGGATTTGCTTATCTCTGATGGCCCCTCTAACTCTGATTTCTGGTTCCACTATTGGGGCAAAGAGCTGAGTGCTCTGTTGTTGGAATCGCTTAAAGTGATTGCCTAAAATTAACACTTGTACACACTTTATTGAGTGCTTCAGACATTAATTCCTCTGACCTTAGGGGTCCTTGCTGCTGTATCTTCTGGCTTCCAGAAATAGCCTGTCCCTCAGGTGATCTGAACTCTCATGATTCTTCGGCTGGTGCAAAAGTAATTGCTGTTTCAGACCATGAATTTTAAATCATTATGACTAAGCTCAAACACATCTTTATTAGTCAAAATAGAAACCATTACAATCAACACTTTGCCAATGAGAAATAAATTTGTGTATTCCTGTAGTGTAAAAATCCATGCTTTGGGATTGACACTCTTGGAAAGCATTTCTGCATCCTGTTGGTTGTGAAAGCGGTTTCCCTGCAAAAAGTTGTCAAGATGCTTGAAGAAGCGTAGTTGTCTCTTTTTGACTAGAACCACCATCTTACAGTGATTTGCCAAAATGACCAACACAAAGGGAAAGAGGAGAGGCACCCATTATGTGTTCTCTAGGCCTTTTAGAAACATGGAGTTGTTCCTTTGGCCACATATATGCGAATCTACAAGAAAGGTGATATTGTAGACATCAAGGGAATGGGCACTGTTCAAAAAGGAATTCCTCTCATATGTTACCACGGCAAAACTGGAAGAGTCGGGAAGCCAGGATGGCTCAGTGGGTTGAGTGCTCGCTTTGCAAATCCAGGGTCCGAGGATCAAGTCCCAGCCCAGCCCATGCAGATCCATACGCCGGGCTGGGGTGTGGTCCCAGTTCAGTTCTTGCTGGGGCAAGCTTCCCATATGGGAGGTCTCCAGTTGGGCCCCCATCCCACAGGGGCATGCTTCCCATGAGGGAGGCCCCGTGCTGGGTTCCCACCCTGTGCGGGCCCCTGCCCACCTATGTGGAGTGAAACCATGTCGAAAACTGATGATGTACAACTATGAAGACTGCTCTGGGCCCTCCCCCTTCTCTCTGTCTCTCTCTCTGTCAAAAACAATAAAATAAATCTTTAAGATAGGAAAAAAAACTGGAAGAGTCTATAATGTTACCTAGCACGCAGTTGGCATTTTTGTAAACAAACAAGGGTAAGATTCTTGCCAAGAGAATTAATGTATGTATTGAGTATAGTAAGCACTCTAAGAGCCAAGATAGATTCCTGAAATGTGTGAAGAAAAATGATCACAAAAAGAAGGAAGCCAAAGAAAATCATACCTGGGTTCAACTGAAGCACCAGCCTACTCCACCCAGAGAAGCACACTTTGTCAGAACCAATGGAAAGGAACCTGAGCTGCTGGAACTCATTCACTATGAGTTCATGGCATGATCAATGTGAAGAAAATAGAAGACCTCTGTACTGTTAAAAATACTTTCCTTGAGTAGAAGTGTGGTGTCCTCTCCCCCAAATAAATATTTTTTAAAAACTGTGTCCTGAAAAAAAAAAGTGGTGATAGTTTGTTGGTGAGTGGTCCAACCACTGAACTGGTTGTCACCAGTTGTTGTATAAAATCCACTTTTTGTCTAATAGAGAAATTGTTTGTTGTTGTTGCATAGAATAAGATCAGACAACACCAAAATGACAATTTTTCTGATTTTCAGTCAGCTCATGAGGCACCCACTTAGCAAGCTTTTTCACCTTTCCAACTTGCTTTGAATGCTTAACGACCGAAGAATGGTCAACATTGAGTTCTTCAGCAACTTTTAGTGTAGTTGTAAGAGGATCAGCTTTGATGGTTGCTCTTTGTTTTTTGTTTTTTTTTTAATATATTGGGGTGACATTAAGTGATATCAATTACATTGCTTCCAGGTGTACAATTCTACATTACATTGTCTATACATCACATTATGTGCTCACCACCCCAGAATCAGCTCACTCTCCATCACCATATGTTTGATTCTCCCTTCCTACTCCCCCCTTACCCAACTCTCCCACCTGCCTCCCCCCTTACCCTCAGGTAACCACTAAAATATTGACTGTGTCCATGAGTCTTTGTTTCTTTGTTCCTTTCAGTTTTATATTCCACCTATAAGTGAGGTCATATGTTTCTTGATTCTTTTATTCTGACTTATTTTGAGATGATTGCTCTCCATTGGTGGTTGTCAAATTCCAATGGCCAGCACTACATTCCTCATCATCAAGGCTTTCGTCTACTTTGTAAAACTTCTTGAACTACCACTGCACTGTATGTTTGTTAGCAGTTCCTGGGCCAAATGCATTGTTGATGTTGCACATTGTCTACGCTGCTTTACAACCCATTTTGAACTCGAATAAAAAGTAGCTTGAATTTGCTTTTTGTCTAACACTATTTCCATAGTCTAAAATAAATATAAGGGAAGCCAGGATGGCTCAGAGGGTTGAGCACTCACTTTGCAGCCCCTGGGACCAAGGATCAAATCCTGGCCCCTGTGTGGACCCATATGCTGAACTGGGGTGTGCTTTCCATATGGGAGGTCCCCAGTTTGGTTCTTGATGGGGCAAGCTTCCCACGTAGGAGGCCCCCGTTTCAGTCCTTGGCTCAAGGGGGCATGCCTCCCATGCAGGAGGCCTGCCTGGTTCCCACCCTATGTGGCCCCTGACCACCTGTGTGGAACAAAATCATGTTCAAAACTGAAGACTGATGACATACAACTATGGAGACTGCTTTGGGCCCTTCCCTTTTTCTCTATCTCTCTTTGTCTCTGTCTCTGTCTCTCTCTGTCTCTGTCAAAAACAAGGAAAAATAAATCTTTAAAATAAATATAAAATAAACAGTAATGTCATTAGCAAAAAAATAAAGCAAGAAATGCACATTAAAATGATGTATAACATAACCACATTTATTTAAGAATGTATTCCAATATCAAACAGTAAATTTCAACAATACAAAAACCAGTTACTTTTGCACCAACCCAATATTGTAACTCAGGCCAACAGACTTACCAAGAAAAGAAGCTTTTCAAACTTGTTGGAGAGATTGGAAAGGAAAACTCTGAGCCTGTGCTATTTCCCTGGGGATATCACACTCAGAAAGAAGTACAATGACGTTCTTGTAAAACACAAAGGGAAGAGCAAGGTCCATTTAATGAACTTTGTTACCCAGCAGCCAGAGCTCTGAACCAAGAGGCATGGCTTATTCCAATAAGTAAGGGGGATGCTCTGGAAAGTTGGTAGGAGAGGTGGGCTGAAAATCAGTCTGAGAAATTACTTGGTAGAGTGAACAATGATATATAAGAGAACTTTATAAGAAAAGTAGCTTTGTTTTCTACTGTTTGCCTTCATGTTTAGCTCTATTTTATTTCTTCCCCACATTCTTGGGAGAGTGGAGAGAAGTAGATGAAATTGAAGAAAACTGCTACTCAATGGCAAAAATAATAACAAAATAAAACCAGTGATAATTTAAACCACTCCTCTTCCCAAATAGCCCACAAATAATCTCATTCTAGATGGTAAATAGAAATCTGAAAAATCAATTTTTGCTCATGATTTTTCATTATAGGGAATAAATGTTAACCAAATCATTATACTACCATTACTAGAATTCTACTATATCATTAGCCTATATTTAAATGTAGAAAAGATATTCTCATGCTCACCCTATGACTCAGCATTGAACGTAAGTCAGGTCTGCAAAAGGGAGATAAAGCTGCAAAACGTCTCCATAGAGGGAATAAAAAACCTCCTTCCGTCACAGTAGGCTTCCATCCAGATGCAGTTCTTGGTTGGTGGCCAAGAGTCGGCTGATGTCAAATGGTCCTCTGATGTTTGTCCATCCCCAGGGTATTAGGGCACAGCTGGGTGGAGAGGACTTCTGCCTAGAGCTCCATCTCCAAGCCCTACTCTCTGACAAAAGCGATCCCATAGCCAGATGGTAGAGGATGGGGAGTGGAGAAGGCTGGAGAAAGGGAGGACTGGCCAGATTAGCCAGAGCAGGGGCTCATACATCAGAGTGGGTCACAGATGGTCTTCCAAGTAATTAGAGAAATTAAATCCCCAACATTTTAAATCCCTGTATAGCCAGATTGATGAAAAAATTTAAAAAAAAGCAAGAAGGAAAACGTGGAAGATGAAAGGCCCTTTGGATCTTTACCTGGGCACAGGGCTACATTTTTATATTCTTTCCCAGAAGCACTAGGGCTCCTCATATTCTTTGACAATTTTCTGAATCATGTTTCATTGTTTGCTCCTTCCTCGGGCCCCACCCTCTCCCATCCGGCTCATATATTAAGCAGAATTGGCTGACATATGAGCTCTTGGCTACAGTCAGAAATTTTTCTCTTATGAGTTCTTACTGATTATTTCAGCTGAATTCTCACTAATAGTAGAAAAACTTCATTGTCAATATATTCAGTAATGTTAAGACTTGACCTGGGAGCCTGAGATAGTGATTATCACTTGATTCTGACTTCATCCTTAACTAGTTGTGAAGGGTGAGGGGACCCTTTGTCAATAGCACTGACTGCACTCTTAGTAACAGGTGTGCAGGATCTGGCATAAGAGATACCCCTTGGCTCTGGCCAACTAGAGGGGGCCTTGCAAAGGACCAGAGGGATAAATGACTTAACAAACCTACCTGTGTCTAGAATAAACTTCCTAGAGTGCAATGGGCCTTTGTGAGTATTGATCTCCACACTATAGAGGGTAAATGATATCCCTAACAATGGGATATAGGGGAAAGACTATTGGATTGAGTGGCAATAGATATGGTTTTAGTTCTGCCTCTGTCACTAATTTACTATGTGATTTTTGCAAGTTGCTTGCCTTTCTGAGTCTCAAATTCCTCCTCTTTAAAATGGAGGTGAAAGAAAGAAAGAAAGAAAGAAAGAAAGAAAGGAAGGAAGGAAGGAAGGAAGGAAGGAAGGAAGGAAGGAAGGAAGAAAGAATGAATGAAAGAAAGAGAGAAAGAACAAAATGGAGATGATACTATTTACTTCTCAGGGTTTTTGAAAGGCTCAAGCAGAATAATGTTGTGATAGTGTTTTAAGAGGCATAAAAGATTACAAAATAGAGGATGAAGTTCCCAGACAAAGTCATTGAGTTCGGCATCTATCTATCTCTTGGTTCTAATTTCCTCAGTGTGGACTTTATTCTTAGATAGGCTCCCTCCTCAGCCTATGGGACAGCAAACATATCCCAGCAGCTTCAGCCTTATATTCTTCTAATGTAGTAACTCTAGCATTTTAAAAGCCTTTTTCTAATACCTACAGCTTTGGCCAGAACTATATTATATATTCAATCCCAGCGTCAAATGACTGGGTCATCCTCAGGTCATACTACACGAACTAAAATTAGAAGTAAAGGGGATGCTGAGATGGCTCAGTGGGTTAAGCACCCACTTTGCATCCCTGCGGACTGAGGATCAAATCCCGGCCCCAGCCGTGAGGAACCATATGCTGAACTGGGATGTGCTTCCCATGTGGGAGGCCTCCAGCCCAGTTCCTGCCCTGCGTGGCCCCCACTCACCTGTGTGGAATGAAAGTATGTTGAAAACTGATGATGTACAACTATGGAAACTGCTCTGGGCCCTCCCACTTCTCTCTCTCTCTGTCTCTGTCAAAAACAATAAAATAAATCTTTTTTAAAAATTAAGAGTAAAATAAGGATTCTATCATCAAAAACATGGATACTAGGAAGATCAAAACAATACTTACACAATACCTTGTTAGTATAAAGACAATGCCCTATGAGATAGTGTAGAAAAGTTAGAAGTTTTGGGGAAGCCAGTCAGGATGGCTCAGTGGGTTAAGCGCTCACTTTGCACTTTGCCTTGATCCTGGGGACCAAGGATCGAATCCCAGGCCCAGCCCGTGTGAACCCATATGCTGAACTGAGGAGTGTCCCTAGTTCAGTTCTAACCGGGGTGAGACCCCGGCCCAGTTCCTGCCCTGTGCAGCCCCTTGCCCACCTGTGGAATTAAACTATGTGGAAAAACCCATGATGTGCAACTATGGAGACTGTTCTGGGCCCTCCCCCTTTTCTTTGTCACTGTATCTCTCTCTCTGTCAAAAACAATAAAAATAAATCTTGGGGAAGCCGGGATGGCTCCGTAGGTCAAGCGCTCACTTTGCAGCCTTGGGGCCTAAGGATCGAATCTTGACTCCAGCCTGTGCGGACCCATATGCTGAACTGGGGAGTGCCCCCAGTTCAGTTCTCACTGGGGTAAGACCCTGGCCCAGTTCCTGCCCTGTGCAGCCCCGTGCCCACCTGTGGAATGAAACTATGTGGAAAAACCAATGATGTGCAACTATGGAGACTGTTCTGGGCCCTCTCCCTTCTCTCTGTCTCTGTATCTCTCTCTCTCTCCCTCTCTCTCTCTCTCTCTCTCTCTCTCTCTGTCAAAAACAATAAAAATAAATCTTTTAAAAATAAATAAATAAATCTTAAAAAAAAAGGGTTAGAAGTTTTGATGGAAAAGGAAACC
Organism: Craseonycteris thonglongyai; assembly: GCA_004027555.1. Lineage (NCBI taxonomy): Eukaryota > Metazoa > Chordata > Mammalia > Chiroptera > Craseonycteridae > Craseonycteris > Craseonycteris thonglongyai. Next base: position 34,870 of record PVKE010003262.1, read on the forward strand.
ATAAGGCATTTGTATTTGCCACATTGAAGACTTCCTCAAAATGGCCTTTTATGGAAAGAGAGAAAGCTTCCTAGGAACAATACAGCTCCTCTATTCCCTACAAATCCGATTATACAAAGAAAGCACTACCTTCTGTCCACTGTGACCAAACAGACGTGCCTGTCCACTGCCTACTGCCTCACTGTGATCTGGAGAGAACCTCTGAGAGAGGACATAGTTTCCATCCTTAGGGCTGTTTCACTGGTGGCTGAATTAAACATAAAAAACACAAAAGATGTAAGTTTGTTGATATATCTGGAGCTAAAAATCTGGAACCAGTGAGATATGAAGGAGTGTGTGTGTGTGTGTGTGTGTGTGTGTGTGTGTGTGTGTTTATATAACTATAGGAAAAGGGGGATAGATTAGAAGAGAGAAAGAAAATGGAGAGAAAAAAAAGAGAGAAGACAGTTTGGCTTTCTAAGTAAGTTTTGTTAATATATTTTCATTGCTGTTCTTCTCATATTACTGATTTTATTCATTAGAATATTAACTAGACAGAGACAAAAATATCAATGGCCCAATTAAGGTAGAAGTTCTGTTTCTCTCCTAGGAAAAATCTGAGTTGGTAGTCCATGCAGGGCTGTTCTAGCTCTGTTCCCTAAAACTCAGTTCTGTTTAGCTTGTTACTTTACCCATATTATACTCCTCCACAGGGTCAAAGTTGACTCACCATTACTACCTCGCAAAGAGGAAGAGAAATTCAAGCAGCTTCCTATTAAAGGTGTGAACTTAAGAGTTGCCAATATCACTTCCCTTTTGGCAGCCAGAATGTATAACATTGTCATCCATAGCTACAAGAGAGGTTAAAAAATGTAATATAGGGGAAGCCGGGATGGCTCAGTGGGTTAGGCGCTCACTTTGCAGTCCCTGGGACGGAGGATCGAATCCCGGCCCCGGCACGTGCGGACCCATGTGCTGAACTGGGGAGTGCCCCCAGTTCAGTTCTCACCGGAGCGAGACCCCGGCCCAGTTCCTGCCTTGTGCAGCCCCGCTCCCACCTGTGGAATAAAACTATGTGGAAAAACCAATGATGTGCAACTATGGAGACTATTCTGGGCCCTCCCCCTTCTCTCTGTCTCTGACTCTGTATCTCTCTCTCTCTCTCTCTCTCTCTCTCTCTCTGTCAAAAACAATAAATAAATCTTTAAAAAAAAAAAGTAATATAGCTGACTGTCAAGCACACAGCTGAACATAGGAAGGTCCATTACTAACAGAAGATGAGTATATTGGGGAACAATTAGCAGTCACTTTCCTTCACCCTTCCAATCAAAGACAGCTTCTAACCATCTTTCTCTCTTGAAACTCTCTACATCTTTCAAAAATTAACTTCTGTGACCTCTTTTAGGAAGCCATCTTTGGGATGCTGGGATATCGCAGCAGGTTGAGCATGTGCCTTGCAACTGCAAGCTCCAGGGGATTGAATCCTGGCCCTGGCCTGTGCAAACCCATATGCTAAACTGTGGTGTAACTGATAACTGCTGGAATGGCAGCAAAGATTCTCACCTCCCATATGGAAGGTCCCACCTTCAGTTCCTGCCCTACATGCCCCACATCCACCTGTGTGGAATAAAACCACGTCACAACTAATGTACAACCGTGGAGACTGCTCTGGGCCCTCCCCCCTTCTCTCTCTCTCACCTTCTCTCAAACAACATAATAAATTTTGAGAGAGAGAGAGAGAGAGAGAGAGAGAGAAGGAAAGCATCTTGAACTTCTCCCTCCACTAAGCTTCCATGGTCTTTTTTACGCTTCATATGGCCATATCTGGTATGTTATTTGGTTGGGTTTCCCTACCAGTCTATGAGTTCCTTGAGGGCAGAGATGAAGCCCAAGTGTGATCTCTGCTGTCCACCATACCTATCACACATTTGGGCCTAAATTAGTGAATCTTCTTCTCTTTTCTGGACTTTTGAGAGAAAGTTGGAAATATCACTACAATGTTGGAAAATTAAAAACCCATAAATACTTATTTTTCTCTTACATAACCACATTTTAAAATTATATTAATAGTTTCACAGAGATTTCCTTAAATGCCTGGAGGAAAGGAATAAAGAAAGAAAAAAAATGAGCAGAAAAGAAAAAATACTCCAGTTTCTTACAGTGATCTGTATTGGATCACTCCATCCATGCTTAGCTAGGTAGTTTACAACTCTGTCTTGACCTCTACTTCATACTTGCCCTGATCAACCAGAGGTGAAAGCTTAAGATCTTCTCAGTTCTTCTCTAAGTATGTGTCCTTCCCTTCCCGTGTATATGGCTTTGTAGATTCTCCATTATACACAGGAACATTTCAAAGCTTTTACTCTCCGCAAAACCACTCCCTAGATTTTCCTCCTAGGCTTTTTGGTATGTCTATTGTTTGCCCCAGTTGTTATTTTTGCCCAGGGAGCAGCAGTTTGTTAATTTGCCTTTCAATGTTTTTAGGGAAAGCCCTCTGTGAAGCCACTTTGTCTTGATAGGTTCCAAATTAGGTGAAAAACAGGAAAACCCTTTCCATAAATCCTTCAGGGAAAGCCCAGTCAGGTCAAAAAGACAAACTCTATTCCTTTGGAACGAAGTACACTCTGCTTCTTCTAGAGGCAGGTACCCACACTGGGAACATGTGTTTCCATCTTTAAGACTGCTTCTGAACCAGCAAGGAGGGTAGAGCTGAGGTAAGTAAAAACAACAAAAGATCTCCTATATGTTTCAGTGACCTTTCTCCTGGTTAAGCATTCACTTGGTTGCTATAAACTTTTGACTAGTTCCCAGAGTTCTGGTAAGGATGAAACAATTTTTACTAGGCTTTTTTCAGTGTTTCTGAAAAGGAATGGGCCTCAAACTTTATCATTTTCACTGATGCCACTCCTATCTTCCATGCCTTTTTTATGATATTTAATCTCCATATTTTAGTGTTATTCTTGAGGTGAATTTCTTAGAACCACCTTCTAATGCACTAATCCCCTCTTTGACAGTGTCCTTTTCAGATATTGTATCTTGCTTATTGAGATATTTTTATTTTCCAATAACTGTACTTTTCCAGTTTAGGAAATCCTTTTTAGAATCTTTCTTTCTTTTTTTCTTTTCTTTTATTTATTTATTTATTTGTTTGTTTATTTATTTATTTATTTATTTTATTGAGAGGTGAGAGAGAGAAGGGAGGAGGGCCCTGAGCAGTCTCCATAGTTGTATATCATTAGTTGTGACAGAGTTTCATTCCACACAGGTAAATGTGGAACCACACAGGGCAGGAGCCAAACTGGGGGCTTCCCATGTGGGAGGCAAGAAACTTCACCACCATCCTGGCAGTTACCAGTTGCACTGAAATTCAGCATATGCGTTTACCCGGGCCAGGGACAGGATTTGATCCCTGGATCTTGTGGTTGCAGGGCAAGTGCTCAACCTGTTGAGCTATGCCAACATCCCTCAGGATTTCTAATTTATTTATTTATTTTTATTTTTTAAACTTTCCATTTTGAAATAGATTTACAGAAGAGTTTCAAGATAGTAGAGAGGACTCCTGTATATTATTTTCCCAGCTTTTCCTAACGTTCTGTTATATAAGCATGGTACATTTATCAAAACTAAGAAGGTAACTTTGATACAATACTATTAACTTTATTCAGATTTCCCCAATTTTTCCACTAATGTTCTTTTTATGTTCAGTATCCAATCCAAGATACCATATTACTTCTAGTTGTTTTCTTTGCTCCAATTTGCAACAGTGTCTCAGTCTTTCTTTGTCTCTCATGACTGGCATTTTTGAAGAGTACTGGGCAGGCATGTTGTAGAATGTCCCTCAGTTTAGGTTTTTCTGATGTCTTCTCATTGTTATATTAGAGTTATCAATTTTTTAGATGAATGCCATTGAGATCAAGTTCCCTTCTCATCACATCACATCAAGGAGTATATAATATCAATCTGATTTAATATTATTTTTTTAACAATTTTTTATTTATTTTATTGTTTTTTTGACAGAGAGAGAGAGAGACAGAAACAGAGAGAAGGGAGAAGGCCCAGAGCAGTCTCCATAGTTGTACGTCAGTTTTCTTTTTCTTTTAAGACTTATTTTATTGGAGAAGCTGGGATGGCTCAGTGGGTTAAGCGCTCACTTTGCAGTCCCAGGGACCAAAGATCGAATCCCAGCCCCGGACCATGTGGACCCACATGCTGAACTGGGAGTGCCCCCAGTTCAGCTTTCACTTGGGTGAGACCCTGGCCCAGTTCCTGCCCTATGCAGCCCCTCACCCACCTGTGGAATGAAACTATGTGGAAAAACCAATGATGTGCAACTATGGAGACAGTTCTGGGCCCTTCCCCTTCTCTCTGTCTCTGTCTCTGTCTCTCTGTCAAAAACAATAAAAATAAATCTTTAAAAGAGTATTGTTGTTCTGTTTTGTTTTGACACAGAGAGAAACAGAGAGAAGGGGGAGAGCCCAGAGCAGTCTCCATAGTTGTACATCATCAGTTTTCAACATGGTTTTGTTCCACACAGGTGGGCAGGGACCACGTTGAACAGAACTGGGCTGGGGGCCTCCCATATAGGAGGCATGGCCCCATGAGCTGGGGGCTGAACCGGGGACTGCCCACATTGAAAGCTCACCCTGCCAAGAACCAAACTGGGGCCACACCCCAGTTCAGCATATGGGTCTGCACAGGCTGAGGCTGGGACCAGGACTCCATCTTCCAACCCCAGTGCTGCAAAGCGAGCGCTTAACCTGCTGCGCCATCCCGACTTCCCATCAGTTTTTGACATAGTTTTATTTCATACAGGGACTCAGGGCCATGCAGAAAGGGAGCCAGGCCCGGGGTGGGGGTGGGGCTCCCACATGGGAAGCACACCCCAGTTCAGCATATGGGTCCACATAGGCCAGGGTGAAGAACTGATCCTTGGATCCCAGGGCTGCAAAGCAAGTGCTCAACACACTGAGCCATTCCCAGCATCCCATGACTTAATATTATTGAAGTTAACCTTGATCATTTGATTAAGCTGGTTCTGCCAGGTTTCTTTTCTGTAAAGGTTACTATTTTTCCCTTCCCATACTCTATGCATTAGAAGTGAGTCACTAGCCTAGCCTATACTCAAGAAGAATGAAAGTAAGCTCTACCTCCTAGAAGGAGGAGTATCAAAGAATTTATGGACATTATTAAAACCACCATAGTATTTTTCTTTCTTTCTTTTTTTTTCCACCACAGTGCTTCTTAATTACTATTGTGGTATAACATATGTCCTCAAATTGATTGATTTTTATATATGCCTATTGATATATTATTTTTGCCTGCTTTTATTTCACAGGTTTTAATTCTACTTCATGTTTTTTTCAATTACTTACTCTTCTTTTATTCCTTTGAGGATCCAAAGCATACTTATATTAAAGTATTTTAAATATTGTTCTTATACTTTCCTTTATCTGAAATGAATTACTCTCCTAATTATAGAGTTTTGGGTGAGAGGGTCTATCTTTTCTATAATTAATTTTCTGAATGAGTTTAGAAAATTTACTAGTTAACTCATCTTAGAATGTGAAGTTTTGCTGTTTTTGTTTTCTTTTTCTTCTCATTGTTATCACGTCTCCTTAACCTTCTTCCAGTACTCAGTCTGGAACCAGGTCTTTCCCTGGCTGCAGGGGACTCCTGCTATGAGAGGAGAGTGGATGGACATCGTGAATCCAGTCCCAGCCCTGTACAATTTGGCACATATCCTGGTTGTGAGGGTGTGTCCACCTGGTTCTCAGGCTGAGTTACAGAAACTAGAGTCTGGGAAGCAGAGATCAGCAGCTTGTTTCAGCTTCCTTTCCTTACCTTAGTCTCTACTTTTAAGTATTGAGACTAACTCCAGTCTACTACTTTGGAGCACTTCTAGTCATGGCTTGGTCTTTCTGGTAACCAGGCTCCATCCAGGAGCCCACCAAGAGTTACTTCATTAAACCAAAAGACATTGCTATCACCTAGGAAATTCCAAGGAATTTAGAAACTCTGTATCAGGAACCAGGGGCAGAGACCAATATATACATATATTCTCTATTATCTCATATATTTTGCAATATATACATATATCAAATCATCACGAGGGACACCTTAAACTTACACAATGTTATATATAAATTTTATCTCAACACTGGGAAAAAATTTTAATTCCACAATCAGTTTACTTTAAGTAAAGGAGATTATTCTTGATAATGTGAGTGAGGCTCAACCAATTAGTTAAAAGACTCTAAGAGCAAAACAAGTTTCCCTGGGGAAGAAATCTTGTCTTAAGACTGCACTATCAACTCCTGCCTGAGAGTTTCCAGCCTGCACTACAGATTTTTGGACTTGACAGACTTCACAATCACATAAGCCAATTCTTTGGAGTAAATGTCTCTAACTCTTGATTTAACTCTCTGACATATATTTGTATATAAATACAGATATATCTATATATGCATATATACATATGTGTATATATGTGTATATGTGTATATACATGCGTGTGCATGTGTGTATATAGATATATATATTTCTCTGTGTGTGTATGTGTGTGTATGTATCTGTGTGTATATATATTAGAAGGGTATATATAGTCTTCTGGTTCTTTTCCTCTAGAGAACCCTGCCTGATACACAAGCTAAAATACAATAATAAAATCATTAATAAATTATAATATTCTTTTGTTGAATTATTTTTCAACATTAGAGATCATGTTTTCAGGGGATGCCAGGATAGCTCAGCAGGTTGAGTGCTTGCCTTGCAACCACGAGGTCCAGGGATCAAACCCTGACCCTGGCTTGTGCAAACCCATATGCTGAACTACAGTGCAACTGGTAATCACCAGGATGGTGATGAAGGTTCTTGCCTCCCATGTGGGAGGCCCCCAGTTTGGTTCCTGCCCCAAGTGGCCGCACATCCACCTGAGTGGAATGAAACTATGTCACAGGTAACGACGTACAACTATAGAGACTGCTCTGGGCCCTTCTCTCTCTTTCTCTCTCTCTCTCTCTCTAACAATAAAATAAAAATCATGCTTTCAAACGATACATAAAGATACATGGGGGGATCCCAGGGTGGCTTAGCAGGTTAAACATCCATCTTGCAGCCCCAGGGTCTAAGGATCCGGTCCTGGCCCCAACCTGTGTGGACCCATATGCTAAACTGGGGTGTGCCCCCAGTTTGATTCTCACCGGGCGAGCTTCCCATACAGAAGGCCAACAGCCAGTTCCTGCTCTGCGCAGCCCCGTGCCCACCTGTGGAATGAAACTGTAGAAAACTAATGATGCACACCTGTGGAGACTGCTCTGGGCCTCCCCCCCCCACCCTGCTCTGTCTCTCTTTCTGTCAAAAACAAATAAATTATTTAAAAAAAAGATACATGGGAAAGTTCTCATAAGACATTAAGTTTAAGTAATGGAGAGGAATTTATGCCTGCAATTTTATTTCAAAAAATAAACACACCCATAGATGAAAGGAATACATATACACACATATAGAAGGAAAATCTCAAAAACATTCATTGCCTTTATTTATTGGTAATGTTTTTTTTTTAATATTTATTTTATTGTTTGAGAGAAGGTGGGTGAGAGAGAGAGAGAGAAGCGGGGAGAGCCCAAGCAATCTCCATAGTGTATATCATTAGATGTGATGTAGTTTCATTCCACACAGGTGGTTGTAGGGCCACACAGAGCAGGAACTTAACTGGGGACCTCCCACATGGGAGGCGAGAACCTCTGATGCCATCTCAGTAGTTACCAGTTACTCCGCAGTTCAGCATATAGGTTTACATGGGCCGGGGCCAGGATTTGATCCCCAGACCTCGCAGTTGCAAGGCAAGTGCTCAATTTCCTGAGCTATCCTGGCCTCCTAGTACTGGTTTTAAAGAATTTCTGCTCTCACCTATGGACACACTCAATAGCTGGATAATTGCCTGAGGGAAGGGGAGGAGGGGAAGGGAGAGTGGGAAGGGAGGTGGGAGTGGGCACCAGCATTATGGACACACTCAATAGTTTGGTGGTTACCTGGGGAGGGGGGAGGAGAGGGGAAGGAGAGTTGGGGGGGAGGTGGGAGTGGACACTGGATATATGGTGCTGGAGGGGGAGCTGATTCTGGGTGGTGGGCACATAATGCGATGCATGGGTGATGTGATATGGACTTGTACATCCGGAAACTATCTAATTGTTACCAATCAATGTCACCCCGATAAATTGAACAATAAAAAATAAATAAAAATAATTAATTAATTAATTTTAAAAAAAAGAAGAAAGAATTTCTGCTCTCAAGTAATTGATGATCTGGATATTTCAGGTTCTAAAGAAAAGATAAAACATGAGAGCACTAGGAAAATGCTAAAATAAATACCACTTGCAACTTCAAATGAACCCAGATAGTTTATGTGGCAGAGTTGAAAATAAGGAGACCAGAGTTCTTAGTCATTTGCTATCTGTCTGACTTGACTTTTTTTTGGGGGGGGGATTCAGTTTTATGTAAAAGGATGAGTATAATGAAATGAGATGTCTTTATAATATGTTTTACCTTTAATAATCTATGCCCCAGGATCTGAAAAATATTTCCAGAGCAGGTGAAATAATTACCAGTCACATTCCTCAGAGAACTCTAATATCTTTGTATCTTAAGAGAGCA
>PVKE010003262.1:43600-73999 GCA_004027555.1 Craseonycteris thonglongyai
AGGCCACGAGGACCGAGGATCGAATCCCGGCTCCGGCCCAGGCAGGACCCACATGCTGAACTGGGGAGTTCCCACAGTTCGGTTCTCTAGCTGTCTCTGTCTCTGTCTCTCTATCTGTCAAAAGTAAAATAGAAATAAATATGCACTGAAGATAAAATAATTACTCTCTATAAATATAAAAAGATATAAAAAAAAATAATAATAATAAAAGAGAGCAGTTATCAAGGGCTTACCATCTGTACCACTTCATGTTTCTATGTCCTCCAGGTCTCTTTTCTTCCTAAGTTTTTATTATGGTTTATGAATTAAAATCCCAAATCCTTTTTCCTAACAGAAATGCTTTCCTTCTGAGCCCTTTGCTAGCAAGAACAGTTAATTAGCTCCGATGCATTAAGGGTAGAATCATACAGGGAATTGTGGCAACATTTGCTTTGTTTGTTCTGAGAAATATATGCAAATAAACAAGAAGGATTCCTGTTACTAAGCACATGTATAACACAATTCAATTTGTTCAAAATATTTTATAGTATTTCTTGTTATTTATTTTTTTCTGGCAAGATGAAGCCAAAGGGAAGTTAAGAGGTGAGCAGGTCCTGGGTTCTCTGCCCATTAAAGATTTATTTTTATTGATTTTTGAGAGAGATAGAGATAGACAGAGAGACAGAGAGAAGAGGGAGAGCCCAGAGCAGTTTCCATAGTTGACAGCATTTGTTTTCCATATAGTTTCACTCCACAAGTGGGCACGGGGCTGCGCAGAACAGGAACTGGTCCGGGAGCCTCCTGCATAGGCCCCAGCAAGAACTGAACTGGGGGCACACCCCAGTTCAGCATGTGGGTCCGCATGGGCCAGGGACAGGATTCGATCCTCCGTCTCCAGGGCTGCAAAGTGAGCGCCTAACCCGCTGAGCCATCCTAGCTTCCCCTCCCTGCCCATTAATGGGCTTCTTGCCACATGTTGAATTGTAAAGGAATGGTTCCAAGAACTAATCTGGAGAGGCAGGGGATGAAGAAAATGGGAACTTTTAGGGTTTTTCTTTAACATGATAAAATAATATAGTTTGGGGGAAGGTAGATTAGAGAAAGAATAGTGGAGGCAAGTGGCTAAGCGCTTGCCTGGCAACCATGAGGTCTGGAATTCAATCCCTGCCTCTGACCATATAAACCCACATGTTGAACTGCAGCACAGTTGGTAAATGCTGGGATGGCTCTGCTGGTGAAGGTTCTCACTTCCCATGCAGTAGCCCCCCATATCTACCTGAGGGAATGAAACCATGTCCCAAGTGATGATGTACAACTGTGGAGACTTCTCTGGGTCTCTCTCTCTCCCCACCCCAAACAATAAACCTTAAAAAATATATAATATAGTTTGAAATCATCTTTGAAAATAACTATATACTTATGGATATATAGGCACAGATACAGTTACATACAAAAAAGAACTGGAAGATCACTCATCAAGATATAAACCAAGCTTGTCCAATTATGTGGCCCAGGAAGGCTTTGAATGTGGCCCAACACAAATTTCTAAACTCTCTTAAAACACTATGAGTTTTGTGATTTTTTTTTAGCTCATCTGCTATCATTGGTGTTAGTGTATTTTATGTGTGACCCAAGACAATTCTTATTCTTCTGATGTGACCCAGGGAAGCCACAGGTTTGGACACCTCTGATAAATGATTATCTAGAAGGTGGAATTATGGGTGATTTTTTATTTTTGTGTCTTTCTTTCCTTGCTTTGCAAATTTTGAGCATGTATTACTTTTTAATTAGGAAAACTATTATTTTAAATAAGTAATTTACCCAAGATTATGGAAATAATTACTGAAGCATTATTTTCATCACAGTTTCTTCCCTATATCTACTGTTACCCTTACTGTGAACATATCTACAGGACTTCATAAAACATACATTTGACTTACTCTTTGTTTAGTTGTTCAAAATTTAAAAGGTGCATAAAATATGCTAGGTGCTTTCCCAGGCACTAGAAAATTGGAAATGAATCCTTGCCTTCAAGTAGCTCTTAAGCTAATGGGAGAGACAGACATGAAAACAGACCATTACAATACAGTGTTGTTCATATAAGAATGTCCAAACCTGTAGAGAATTTTTATAATTTCTTTGAGCTAAACAGAGGTTATGCATGGAAGAAAATTTCAACAAACTGAGAGAAATCCTTCAGAGAATAACAGTTTGTAGTTTCTTTTATGCATTTGGAATTAAGGAGGGAATTTAAGAAAGATTACATGAAAATGGGAGAAAGCAAGGTGGGGAATGAATGGATCATAGAATAGTTAACAAGGTTATGGATTCTCTTGAGGGTGGTCAGGCTTTAAAAGGAGTCTGAAAAGAGGCATTTCAAAGGTGTATTAACCTAGATGCACAGAAACAATGGACAGGGCTTGCTTAAGACAAAGTTAAGCCTTTTACTAAATAAGTTTTAAGCATGGGGCTTGACTATCCACCATGACCTGCCCAGTTAGGTATTATGATCAGGTCACACTGTGGAGTTACTTTCTGTAGAACCTCTGTTTCATCCACAAATATATAATCCCTGCTTTCAAGGTGCTTACATTCTCGTGGTTAGGGCAAACATTACCGGTAATCAAACAACCATACTAATAAGTGTAAAATTCTAATTTGGTAAGTACTACAAAGTCAAAGAAGAAATATATGGTGCTATAAAAGTTAATAATGGGGATATGGAGATTACAATTAATCAATGAGGCCAGGGAACACAAGACCTGGGCACAACTTTACCTCTATTTGGTTCACTCTTATGAGATCTGAAGCAAAAGAGGCAGAAGGAGTGAACCAAACAGAGGTAAAGTTCTGTCCAGGCCTTGTGGCAGGAGGGAGCATTTTGGTTAGGAAGGATTGAAAGAAGACCTGTATGGCTGGAGCTGAGAAAGGAGGATGAGTATGGTATGAGATGTGGCTGGAGTCAAGTTAGAAGCCAGATCACGCAGGGTCTCATAGGCCAGATTTTATCTTTATCCAAAGAGAAGAGGAAGACATTGAAAAAGTTAATCTGGAGGTGAGAATGGGGAAGACTTGATCAAATTTACATTCAAAAAAGATAAAAGAATACAGGATGGAATAACATAAGAGGTTAGAATGAATGCAGGTGGTCCATCTACACCTAAATGGTACAGTCAATAAGTTACAGACTTCGACTAGGACAGTGGGTGGTCTGGCAATTAAGTTATCAAACTCATCCTAGAAAAAGTGCTACACACCTTATTGTTGAATATCACTATGGTAACCTTTGAAGTACTCCCCCTGGGAAGCTACACACTGATGCCAGCACCTAGTCCCCCCTTCAAAGCAACTTTGGAACTCTTTCTGGAATGACCATCAGAGCCATCATCGTAGTTATTAATCTTGATGTCATCAAAATGTCTTCTTCATTTCAATATTTCCTTTTTCTTCAGGTAAAGAAAAAGTCTTTGGGGGCCAGATCAGATGAGTAGGGAGGGTGTTCCAATACAGTTTATTTGTTTACTAGCTAAAAACTCCCTCACTGACAGTGCTCTGTGAGCTGGTGCATTGTTGTGATGCAAGTCATGTTGTTTTCATCTAACTTTTCATGCAGCCTTTTTCACACTTCCAAATAGTCAACTTAGTTGACTGTCCAATTGATACAAATTCATAATGAACAATCCATCTGATATCAAAGGTTAGCAACAGTGTTTTGTTTTGTTTTTAATCTTTTTTTTTTTTTTTAAGATTTATTTTTGGGGAAGCTGGGATGGCTCAGTGGGTTAAGTGCTCACTTAGCAGCCCCAGAACCCGAAGATCGAATCCTGGCCCAGCCTAGGCGGACCCATATGCTGAACTAGGGTGTGCCCCCAGTTCAGTTCTTGCCGGGGCCTATGCGAGAGGCCCCCGGCCCAATTCCTGCCCTGCACAGCCCCGTGCCCACCTGTGGAGTGAAACTATATGGAAAACAAATGCTGTCAACTATGGAGACTGTTCTGGGCCCTCCCACTTCTGTCTTTGTCTGTCTGTCTCTCTGTCAAAACACAATAAAAACAAAATTAAAAAAACATTTTTTTTATTGTGTTTTGACAGAGAGAGAGAGAGAGACAGAGAAGGGGGAGGGCCCAGAGCAGTCTCCGTAGCATTAGTTTTCCATATAGTTTCACTACACAGGTGGGCACGGGGCTGCGCAGGGCAGGGACTGGGCCCTCCCGCATAGGCCCTGGCAAGAACTGAACTGGGGGCACACCCCAGTTCAGCATATGGATCCACCTGGGCCAGAGCCAGAATTTGATCCCCGGTCTTTGAGGCTGCAAAGCAAGTGCTTAACCCGCTGAGCCATCCCAGCTTCCCTAGCAACATTGTTTTGACTCTTGATTTGGACTGATGGATTTGGACCATTTGATACTGGTATAAACAAAACTACGTACAGTACGTAATATGTGATTATAAATGACTGTTAATGGTTTATGTATTTACTATACATTTTATCATTTTAGAGTGTATACTTTCTACGTATAAAAAAAATTTTGCATTAAATGAACAAAAACTCGTAGATAACAAACAATAGTATGGTTGGTTAGCAGAGGAGAAGAGGGGTGGGAAAAGGACAAAGTGGGTAAAGAGGTCAAATATATGGTGGCTATGGATGAAATAAGGGGTTATATGGAAAGTTACTTCACAGAGTGACCTGATAATAAATTCCTAAATGGGCTGGTCATGTGGGTAGTAACTTCTTTAGTGAAACGTTTTTTTTGTTTAAGATTTATTTTATTGTTTGAGAGAAGAGAGGGGGGAGGGGAGGGCCCAGAGTAGTGTCCATAGTTGTACATCATTAGTTGTGACACGGTTTCATTCCACAAAGGTGGATGTGAGCCCACATGGGGCTGGAACCAAACTGGGGACCTCCTGCCATCCCAGTGGTTACCAGTTGAGTGGTGCAATTCAGCATACGGGCCTACATGAGCTGGGGGCAGGATTTGATCCCCAGACCTCATGGTTGCAAGGCAAGAGCTCAACCTGCTGAGCTATCCCAGTATCACTAGTGAAAGGTTTTAAGTCAGCCCTGTCCATCGTTCTTGCCCATTGTTCTAGGTCAAGCTTGTCCAACACAATGGCTTTGAATGCAGCCCAACACAAACTTGCAAACTTTTTTAAAAAAGATTTATTTTATTGCTTTTGACAGAGAAAGAGAAAGACAGAAAGAGTGGGTAGGGACCAGAGCAGTCTCCATAGTTGTACGTCATCAGTATTCAACATGGTTTCATTCCACACAGGTGGGTGGTGGCCACGCAGGGCAGGAACTGGGCTAGGGGCCTCCCAAATGGGAAGCAGGCATGCCTCCTCAAACCAGGGCAAAACTGGGGGCGGGGGGCAAGAACTGAACTGGAGGTTTCCTGTGTGGGAATCACACCCCATTTCAGCCTATGGCTCCATACAACTTGGAGCCGGGATTCCATCCTCGTTCCCCAGGGCTGCAAAGCAAGCCCAGCGTCCCCCATAAACTTTATTAAAACATTAATTTTGTGATTTTTTTATTTTTTTTAATTATTTTTGACAGAGAGATACAAAGACAGAGAGAAGGGGGAGGACCCAGAGCAGTCTCCATAGTTGCACATCATTGGTTTTTCCACATAGTTTCATTCCACAGGTGGGCAAAGGGCTGCACAGGGCAGGAATTGGGCTGGGGTCTCACCCAGGTGAAAACCAAACTGGGGGCACTTCCAGATCAGCATACGGGTCCACTCAGGCTGAGACCGGGGTTCGATCCTCAGTCCCCGGGGCTGCAAAGTGAGCATTCAACCCACTGAGCCATCCCGCCTTCCCATGATTTTTTTTTTTTAAAGCTCATCTACTATCATTAGTGTTAGTGTATTTTATGTGTGGCCCAAGACAATTCTTCTTCCAATGTGGCCCAGGAAAGCCAAAATATCGAACACTGCTGTTCTAGGTTAACACACCCTTGAAATACCAGAAATAATACCCCTGAAAAGGGATACTAACCCTCAGGAGAACACATAATCTTGTTTACTATCCTGTAGTCCAGGGGTGTCAAACTCAATTAAAATACGGGCCATTTGGTGCAACAGGCAAGATTCACGTGGGCCACATCACATTTACAAACGTCACCGGAACTGAGTCAGCGTGTTCATACACGCCCACAGGCCCCCAGGAAAGGCACTGGGCCACGTGTCTACTCATCTTCAGTAGTTAAAGGGTTATCGAGGGAATTGTGTGTATGGTATTGCCTTGATCTACCCTAAGCGCTATTTCCTTCATAACAATTTTTTCTATTTTCATTTTATTTCAGAGCATCATGGGCCACAAAAAATTACCTCAGGGGTCGCATGGGCCGCCAGTTTGACACCCCTGCAGTCTAATCCTTGCTTTCTCCAATCTTCCTTAGGTCCTCTCCTTAATTTTCAATACATAAAAGGAGGTGCAAAACTATTATTCTGGACAGCATTTGAGATCTTGCTCCCCAGCATATGTTGTCAGTTTGACTCAAACTCATAAAAATTCTCTATAAATTTGGACATTTCTTACATTACATGATGGAAGGAAACTAGATTTTGCATGGTGAGCACACTTTGGAGTATACATATGTTGTATTATAAAGTTGTATATAACCTTAAAAGTTATATTCTCTTATTAACCAATGTTACCCAATAAATGTAATTAATTACCAAAAAAAAATTGGGAGGGATGCCAAGATGGGTCAGTGGGTTGAGCACTAGTCATGCAGCCCCAGGGTCCGAGGATCAAAACCCAGTCCCCGAGGATCAAAACCCAGTCCCAGCCTGTGTGGGCCCATATGCTGAACTGGGTATGCCTCTATTTCAGTTTTTACCAACGTGAGCCTATGTAGGAGGAGGCTCCCAGTTTGGCTCCTGCCCCAGGCGTGCTTCCCATGTGGGAGGCCCCTCTGCTCGTGGGGGGCATGCTTCCCATGCAGGAGGCCCCCTGCCGGTTCCTGCCCTGTGCAGCCCCGCACCCACCTGTGGAATGAAACTATGTAGAAAACTAATGATGTGCAACTATGGAGACTGCTCTGGGCCCTCCTGCTTCTCTCTGTCTGTCAAAAATAATAAAAATAAATTTTAAAAATATCCTTTATAATAAACCGGTAATAGAATGTCAAGTATTTCCCTGAGTTCTATGAGCCATTATAGCAAATTAACAAACCTGATTAGGAGGTCATGGAAACCCCAATTTATCTTTATTACTATTGGTTGACATTTGAACTATTTCCAACTTAGAGGTATTAATTAAAGCTGCTATAAATATTCTTATAAATGCTTTTTGTTGGCTACAAATACTCACTTCTGTTGGGTTTATAACCAGAAGTAGGATGTCTGTTTTTGTTTTGTTTTTGCTTGGGACTTCTGGACTTTTAGTAGGTACTGCTATAGATTTTTTCCCAAATTGTTTGTACCGATTTACACACCCACTAGCAGTGTGTGAATTTCAGTTATTCTACCTCCTTAATAATACTTGGTATCATGTCTTTTAAAAGCAATTTTAAGCTTTCAAACTTCCAAATGAATCTTCATTCTATTTCCACAGAAATGGTGAGCTTTGCTGTGAGATGCATTTGGAGATAGTTTATGGGTGTCAAGATAAAGTGCACCAAAAGATAAAGTGCACCAACTTCAAAGATATGACTGCAGCCTCTGACATGGGCAGAGAACAGAATCCAAGCACAAAGGAATTCCAGACTCTTACCTAATAATACTGGGTTGTCCAGGGCATTGTGAGGCAAGACAACTGGAAATTCAGGCTCAAAAAAGGAGGCTGACCCACTTCTGACACATTCACTGTGTGTGTATCTCTGAAGGGATAGGCCTGACCCAAGTAAGATGGGGCTGCTTTTCCCAAGGTGGCATTAGGGGTTAGTGGCAGTGCTGACTTGTGATGGCAGAGGATCCTGTCTCAGTTTGGGCACTGGTCTCTGATTTGGCTTGGAAAACAAATCCAAATCTCCTTGGAGGCAGAAATTCAGTTGGGTCAACAGAGCTCCCTGGAGGTATGAGGCCTGAAGCCTAAAGGGACCAGCAGGTAACAAACTCATCACTACAGCCTCAGGCTGGTCAGCCACAACACACAAGAGCAACCTGCTTCCTCACAGGTTTTATTTTGTTTTTGTTTATTTATTTATTTTCAGGAGGCAAGCAGAGGCTGGAATTCAAATTCCTACAGGATCTTCTGACAGTGGAGGCAAGGGTGATCCTGAAGAAGCCCCCTTGTCCGGTGACCAATGCCAGCCCTAACTAGACTGAGAAGCCAATGGTCACTCTCTTTTCTATGGTTCAGAATTTTACCCAATCTGCCCTGATGAAGACACAACCTGGGCTCAGGGGAAGGCAAGCAGTGGTAGTTCCCTGTTCCAGTCCACAGCTTAGAACTGCATGGGAGATGTAAGAAACAAAATTACGGGGTGAGGTCTATTTTATAAAGCACAAAAGACAGTGTGACCAGCATCATGGGAGTATATAAAGGGAGGCTTAATCACAGCAGCTAAGGGAAAGGTGACTGAGGGGCTGTAGCGGTTAGGGCCAATACAGAGGTCAGGTGGGGGAGTAGGCCAGCAGTGGGAGGGAGGAGACTGAGTGGAGAATAGAGCATCAGGGTTCCTCAACGGTGGGGAGAGAGAGCCACCAGAGGGCCCGGCGCGGTGCTTGGGGGCGGACGGTGGGTGCGGCCTGAGCTGGTAGTGCTGGGCTGGGTAGGTTCTCTGCGGGTGGTAAGACTGGCTAAAATGGCGTGAACTCTGTGCAGGACTCCATCTAGAGGGGATGGGAAGAGAGGTGTTCTGCCTCCTCCCATAGACTCCAGCCCTTTGCGCTAAGGCTTGGTGTGTGATAAGTTCAGGGAAACTTGCGGCACTCAAAGGGAGATAACCAATGGCGGCTGCCGCGTAAGGGGGTGTGTTGGGGGAGGAGGTTGCCTTCTCCGAGCAAGGTTAGTTCTCACTTCTGGGTGCCTAAGGATGAGCGGGCGCGGGTGGGGGGGGGCACCCAGGTCTGTGGCTAGAACTTAGATTCTTTTGGCCCCAGGTCACTCACCTCCAGCGGCCACCAGACAACCGTTGGAAACTGGCGAACAGCCCCTAAGTAACAACCGCGAATCTCTAACCTCTAAACCCCGCCCCTCCAGTCGGTGGCCGTCCCCTTGGCGACGCGCTGCGAAGTGCGGCTGCGCAAAAGTGACGGAGTGCGGGCGAAGGAGAGAGGGTGTTTTGGTTCTAGCTGCTCGCCGTCCTTTCCAGACTCGACCGTCGGGAAGCTTCTCATCCCTGCTTCCCCTTCCCCTTCCCTTTCCCCTTCCCAACCCCAGTCCTCCCTCCCTCCTTCCCTTCTGCTTTCCTCCCCTTTTTCTGCTGCATCCCTGGGTCTGGGCCACTTTCGGGCCGGGCACACTAAGGTGCGCGGCCCCGGGGCCCAGTATATGACCTGCCGTATTGCTACCCCTTGCTTCCCCCGCCCCATGTGGCTGCGGGGTCGTGGAGACGCTGTCCACTATGGCCCGGAAAGCAGTTAGCAGGAAGCGGAAAGCGCCAGCCTCGCCGGGAGTTGGGAGTGACGCTCAGGGCCCGCAGGTGAGGTTTAAGAGGCTGGGACTCGGGTAGTAAGGCTACGGGCACCTAGAGGGGAATAGAGTTTACAGATCAGGGAACCGGAACCGGGATCCAAGGTCTGTAGTCAGAGGTGGGGGTGGGGCAAGAGCGGAGCCCTGGCCTGTAGGGTCAGGGCTGGGCCATCAGGAGTTTACTGGACAGCAGATAGTTCGGCTGGTTGAGAAGCTAAAGGGGAACTTGAAAATGGGGCATATTTCGCGGAAGGCCTCAGCCTGGAATGGAGCTTGAGAAGCCAGAATCTGGGCTTTGGATGAAGTGAAACCTAAATCGAAGGGAATCAGGAACAAAACCTCCCATAAATTACGGGGGATTAAAGTCCGCCTTACACCCCCCCTTCCGGTAGCAGGGATGATTGCGTCCCTAATATAGGAAGGCATCTCCCTGTGGATACCTAAGCCCTGAGCTGGCACTTGGACCCCTAGGAGAAACAGCAATTACCAGGTATCATTCCTATACACCTCTCTTTGGAGGGGAAAACCTTGGACGCGTTATTTGGACTCTTGATTTCCCGTGCCTTCCACCCCGTTGGTGTTTGATTTTTCGAACTCTACAACTGCCTAGAGCGCGGGCCTGGTGACTGGGGGGGCGGCCATTGATAGTTCGTCTTGGAAGACCTGGGATCCCAATCTGGCTCCTTGGGCTGCATCCTCCATGCTCTACAGGAAGTACAGGCTGAGAGGGACAAGGGGGCTGGGTAGAGATGCAGCCCAGGTCGGTATGGTAGTCATTTGACCCCTCTTTCCCTTCTCTATTAAGGATAACTTTAGGGGACCTGAATCTTTCACTGCTAAAAGGCCTAGTAAACCTTCGTCCTCTTCTCTGCTTCCATTCCCCTGTCTTTCACACCTTTCTCATAGGTAGGGTTGACTATGAAGCCACATCTTTTCAGTGTTGGAAGAGTTAAACTGGCTGTCTGGGTTGAGATTCCTATTCTGTTTGTATTTCTTTTGTATGTAAATCCTGCAGAATGAGTTCTTGGTGATTTCTCTAATACAGTAGAATCCCTTGTTCTGAACAAAGATAGTCAAAGCCCTGATTTCTTTCTTTTTTTTAAATATATATTTTTTTATTTTGACAGAGAGAGATACAGAGACAGAGAGAGAACTGAACTGGGGGAACTCCCCAGTTCAGCATATGGGTCCGCACAGGCCGGGGTGGGACTTGATCCTCAGTCCCCGTGCTGCAAAGTGAGCACTTAACCCACCGAGCCATCCCGGCTTCCTCGAAAGCCCTGATTTCTGATGTTGCTTTTCACAGTTTGGCTGGGATCACTCCCTTCACAAAAGAAAAAGACTACCCCCAGTGAAGAGATCCTTAGTGTACTACCTGAAGAACCGAGAAGTCAGGCTACAGGATGAAACCAGCTACTCTCGAGTGTTGCATGGTTATGCAGCACAGCAGCTTCCCAGTCTCCTGAAGGAGAGAGAATTTCACCTTGGGACCCTTAATAAAGTGTTTGCATCTCAGTGGCTGAATCATAGGCAAGTGGTGTGTGGCACAAAATGCAACACGGTAAGTATCTGGGGGGATGTGAACTTTCTCATAGGCCCTGGATATATGGCTCCACATACTATAGAACAGAGCTGGACAACCCATGGATTATGGTTCATCAGTGGACCACTGAGCAATTTTGGGGTGACCTCCTGAATAATAAATATCTAGTAGACTGCAACACTTGGAGAAGTAGCCCTTTACCTGAAAAAGTCTCTGCCTAGTCCTGCTCTGGAACCTCTCATTGCTCGTTTTCTCCATCAGTTTCTCTTTGGAAGAGATTACCTTACTCTCCTTTCCATTCCATTCTCTTGTTGACACCTTCCTCTCTTTTTCTGCTCCTTGTCCTACTTCTACATTTCTTTTCCAGTAAGTTTTCAGAGGAGTTTATTTCTTTAGATCTCATGCCATATTGAAATGCCACTGCTTCTAGAGTTCTTTTGGCTTCATCTTTTCATGTTGCTTTTTAAGTTAGAGGCCTCCGATGAAAGACTTAGGAAACAGTGATGTTCAGTGCATCATCAGGATACATGATAGTGAAAACCTAGGCATTATCCTCCAGCCTAAGGGCATATGTAGAAGTACTTGAAATATCACTAGTCAAACATTCACTTTTAGGGAATAAAATCTAAAGATGTGTTGTTTTTTTTCTTGAGATTATTTTTTTTTTGTTAGAAGAGAAGAGGGCCCAGAGCAGGCTCCATAGTTGTACATCATTAGTTGTGACAGTTTTATTACACACAAATGGATGTGGGGCCGTGTGGGGAGGGAGCCAAACTGGGGGCCTCCTGCATGGGAGGCAAGAACCTTTACTTCCATCTCAGCGGTTACCAGTTGCACCACAATACAGTGTATGGGTTTGCTTGGGCCAGGGCTGGGATTCGATCCCCAGACCCCTTGGTTGCAAGGCAAGTGCCCAACCTGTTGAGCCATCCTGGCATTCCTAATGATGTGTTTCTTATAAGAAGGAGCAGGGAATGTGTCTGGTGGTATATTTCAGGTTGTTCGTGTTTGCTCTTTGCAAAGCAGTCTTCTTGAAAAGGATTTAGAAAAGAAAAAAGTTAAGTATGAGTAAGAGAGTGTTTTTACATAGAATGACTTAGAAGACAGTTATAAGTGAGTGAAAGGAAAAATTTAACAGTAAGCTATATAGCAAGCATAATTACAGGCATGGACAAAATAAGTCAATCCATGATTAGTTATGGTGGATATGATTGGAATGAACATAAGGACACAAATAGCATGATATCAGAGGTATGGCAAGTTAAAAGAGTCAGGACCTGGAGATGGGAAATAATTCTGGATGAAGTAAGTGAAAAGATCAGATGTAGACCCAGCTACTCTCTCCATTGTCACCTCACCATATATGAACAGAAATGTAATGTTATAATGGCTGTGTAAATTTGCCCTGGACAGAAACAAATCTTGGATCAGCTGGAAGAGTGTTGCTATAGATCAAGAGTCATGAGTACAACAAGAAGTGACTATAAACGACATAGGCAAAGATTAAACATGAGTTTTAAGGAAGGAAATAATACCATGGTGGTTGGGGTCAAGCTTTCATTTCCTCTTCTGTTGAAGGTTGCTTGTCATATAGAAGCCTTTCAAAACTAAATAGTGGCAGCGAGCCTCTACAAAACTTCATTTTCCTAGTCTCTCAGGCCACCACTCCTAGTTTAAGAAAACTCGTCATTGTCACTTTGAGTAGAAAGAGTCTTTTAGTTGGAAGATTTCCATTCCCCAAACATACCATTGTAGTGTTTTACCAAGCAAATGTTGCTGAATTGTAAACTGAAATAATATTCATAGTCTCCTTCTTGCATTTATTATTGACTATTTTGAAGGTGAGAATAATGTTAAATAGTATTTTAACCTACTGGTAATACCTATCTCTTTCTGTCTTCTGTGTCTTCATGACCTTAAGTGGGGGTTTCTTTTCTTTTCTTTTTTTTTTTTCTTTTTATAGTTAGTGTTTTCTTTGCTTAGCTTCCAGAAGCAAAGCTCAGAGCACTGCTCTTATCTGAACTTTGTGACATTTGGCAAATGATTCCCTTTAGCTGTGTTTGTGTTTTCCCATCTCTAAAATGGGAGTGCTAAAATCCAGTGCTGAGAAGGTGACTGTGGACATCTTGGGAAATACTTCAAGTTAGCAACAATATCTTACTTATTCAAAGATAGTATTAGTGATAAAGCATCCAAAGCCTTTTCAGTTTTCCAGTACTCTTTGGCACTTCCTGGGATTTTCCTCAGTTTGAAAGAAAGGAAAATTATTTAAACAGAACTGTCTCTGGATAATAATATGTGAAGATTTTAGGGGAGGAGGAGTTCAAGTTAGATTCTCAGTAGTAATTAGTTACGTTTTAATATATTGAAAATTTACCATCAATAAAATGATTTAAATGTATTCAGTAGAAAAAGTATGCCACAACTATTTATATCTAAAATACAGTAACATATTAATATGTACCAGCAGGTTAGAAGGTGTTTTTCTTTTGACTAGTTGATATTCACCAGCATTTAACTCAAGTGTACACAAATCCTAAAACGCTAGGTTATTTTCAAGTTAACAGGCTTGGGGCTATAATACTGAAATATCTGCTGAGGCAGTGGGTCATTCTCTGCTATAAAAAGAGCAGAGAGATTTTGTAAACCTTTCTGTAGTTTGATTACTGGGGTAGGAATTGCCCTGTGCCATGGACTGACACTCGAACTGGGAGGCCAGTATGCAGAAAAATAACCATAAAGATGGCCAGCCTACATTTTCATTAATTACATTAATCATTAATAACATTAGTATGGTCATATTTACTAAATTATTTAAAGGAGGGAAGGTAATCTAACTTTAATTGGGGAAACCAGGGTAGATAGGTATATTTTCCTGGTTTAAGGTTATAAACTCAGATTATGCACAGAGTCAGTCAGAAAAGATAAAAGAAGTTTAGCAGGCACAAGACAATAAGTAGCGGGGACTACAGAGAGCCAGAGAAGGCATTCTTGGGAATTTGGGCCTTGCATTAATAGATTTTCTTTTTTAAAGAAACTGGAAGTCTGGATTTTTATGGGGGAAAATATCAACCATTTATGAGGAATATTGAGAATCTGGTTTGACAAAAACTTTATGTGTCTAGAAGAGAGTTGTGAGATTACGGTTGGAAAGGTTCATTAGGATCAAATTGTGGAAGCCCTTGAATGTCAAGCTAAGATTTATTCTGTGGGGAATGGAGAGATAAGGACTCAGAATTTTTTTATTAAAATATTTATTTATTTTTGACAGAGAGAGAGAGAGAGATACAGAGACAGAGAGAAAACCGAACCGGGGGAGCTCCCAGCCCAGCACATGGCTCGCGGGGACCTGATCCCCGGTCCCCGGCGCTGCAAAGTGAGCGCCCAACCCACTGAGCCATCCCGGCCTCCCCAGGACTCAGAATTTTAAGCAGGGAGTGATGTGGTTGGAGTGATTAAGGCTTTCAGGGAGAGCAGTTATATGATGTTATCACTATGGTATAGATGAGAGGAAATGAGTGGCAAAACCAGGATAGTAGTGAGGAGAGGGTGAAGAGGAGATGGATTAAAGACATCTTAGAGGTAGAATCAATAGATGATGACATGCTCAGATTTAATCCATTCAGAAGAGTAAGTCAAAACTGATACTGATGTCTTGAACCTGGGTAAAGGGGAGGATGGCAGGGTGAGTATTGAGCAGATTTTAAGAGAAAATGAGTTTAGTTTTATGCTTTCAGTTACCTGAAGTTTGGGAGGGAGCTAAAGATCGAAGTTAGTGGTTTAGGAATCATATGTATAAGGGGTTATTGTTATATTACCATGGGGGAGAAACAATAGAGAAGCCACTCTTTTTAAGTTCTATAAACCTTCCTTGAAATTGCAAATTTTTCATTACATGTGTATTATCTGGTCACAATATGGAGACAATGGTGTGGGAAGCAGTCCATAGTTCTCATTAGATTTTCAAAGGAAATACTGTGAGCCACAAAATGGGTAAGAATCATTGATATTGAAAGAAAGGCTAAGAACAGAACCTTGGAAATCACATATATTTATGGGGCAGGAAAAACTGCTATAGAGGGAGCAGAGAGGTTAGAGGAAAACAAGGAGAGTAGCAAAAACAATTCAAGAAAATGGATATTTTGAGGGGGCAGTTTGAGGACGGTGATATGCAGAGTTTGGGGTATTTAATTTTAGACATGAACTCTTATTTCTCATTTATTGATGCCCTTCAGCCAAAGACTACCAGGGACTTAGATACAGTTGCGTGTTGCCACTAGGGAGAATCGGCATGATAGGGAACTGTGGGTCCTCAGTAAGAGAGTGTTAGAATGGTTTTACAAAGGTGATTTGGGGGAAGGCTTAAGGAAATGGGATTTCACAGGAAATTTTTTTGTGAAAATATTTTCACCAATACATGAAGGGCTAGCTGATTATACCAGGCTGGATGT
Organism: Craseonycteris thonglongyai; assembly: GCA_004027555.1. Lineage (NCBI taxonomy): Eukaryota > Metazoa > Chordata > Mammalia > Chiroptera > Craseonycteridae > Craseonycteris > Craseonycteris thonglongyai. The sequence goes on from PVKE010003262.1 coordinate 59,162, forward strand.
CGGGGGCTGCGTCTCTTTTTCCTACTATCTCCCAGAGGTATACTGCTGACTTCACAGATAGACTTGGTGGATCATAATGAAGCAGACAAAATGAATTGGGGCTGCAGTTTGCTGCCAAATGAGAGGAAGAAGAACTTTGAGGAGCCTAATGTTGAGGGTCGGGTGGAATGGTAGGTACCAGTGTTGAGAGAATAGCTATAATGTTATATCCCTGAGGTTACATGTTCAGATTCCTAAAATCATAAAAGCAGAAAATGAAACTCCCAATAGAGACACAAAGAAACAAAATACAGTGGAGATATTTTATTCCTTCCCCCTTGTTTTACTATTTTATTTTCCCAAAGGGATCACAGCCTTTTAGAAAACATTTTAAAATGTTTGCACAATTCCTTGTGCCCTTCCACACAGGTGTGTGCTGGGCTGTGTAGGGTGGGAACTGGGCCACTGGCCTCCCTCAGGGGAAGCTAGCCCCAGTGGGAAACGAACTGGGGGCCTCCCACTTGGAAGCACACCACAGTTCAGCATGTGAGTCCTCATGGGCCGGGACTGGGACTTGATCCTTGGACCCCCGAGCTGCAAAGCAAGCACTCAATCCGCTGAGCCATCCCAGCATCCCTATTTATCCATTTTTTTAATGGCATATGGTTATTCTGTATCTAGTAAATAACTTTTAGATTTATCCCAGAATTAGTCTTTATCTTATTCTCAGAAAATTTTACTCTTTTGAAAGGAAGATTTTTAGATGTGGAAGTGATAGAATTGTTAGGTTGGCAAGTTCATTCTGCTGGGGCCCTTGTGCAAAAGTGTTTCTAGATTGGAAATTGTGGAAATGCTTCATGAATTTTGAGGTTCTATGAAAAGTTAATTGATGCTATAAGGCTTTAGGAAGAGGAGCAGTAGGAATAAGTTTATGCCCATCATGTGATAATGTTAGAGTTGGCTATCCCTTTCTGACTTATCTTCATGTTGGGAAGGCCTTGCTTGGATTAGTAAATGTGGGCCCCAGGAATCAGTTTTCTTTAGTGTTACTCTTAGGTTACCCTCTGTATGTAAGGAAATTAATGGTCAAGAATGTTAGGGCCTAACCAGCAGTCCTGTGGAAGGATTCAAGAATTTACTTAGGGCAGCTTTTCTAAACAATAATCATGGTGTTTTGGTGTTTTCTTCCATGTCTAGGACTTCACCTCATATTGCAGGTTATATTTTATATTCTTGGCCTCTGCTCTGTAGATGCCAGCAATACACCCAACCACACACACACACAAACACCTGTACCTTCAGTTATTGTAACAATCAGGCACGTGCAACTATCCTTATGCAGGTGCCCCTGTGTGCATTTTCACATGTTATACCCTTGCAGAACTTGAGGCAAGCAATTTTTCTTTTAAGTGATCTGAGCCCTTTATTTCAGGTATAGCCTGTCTGAAGCTTGGGATATTAGAAAGTAAACAGGAGAAACACATTGATTCCTCTACCCCAGGGTTTTGTTTGTTTGTTTGTTTGTTTGTTTGTGTTTTTTGTTTTGTTTTTTTCTGTCTGGATCCTTGATAGACATTACAATCAGAGAAAGGGATCTTTTACTTCTTCTTAAGCTGACATATGGACTTTTTCTGTGGGAATGGGAACAGTGTCTGGGTCTGGGACATAATAAGACTTAGAGAAATTAAAGTTTTTCCTGATGATATCTAGGAGTATTGCTTTTCTGCCTGAACCTAACGTAGGGGACTATTCGTGTGTTTGTTTCCTGGTCTAGGAGATAAAAGGAAGAAACACCCAAAATTGGCAACTGAATTCAATCCCGGATTATGGTTGGGCTGCAACATTTGGCTTCTTAATTTGGCTACTGATTCCACTTTAATAACTTTATTTGCCTTTGGATCTGTAGAGGCTATCAGTCCCTCTCACATGTTAGGTGGGGTTCTCATCAAGACAGTTTTTAAATGTGAGAGGAATTGGAGTAATATTGGCTGTTATATAGTGGGACAATATTGTGGCTTGTATTTGCATTTATTAAATCTATAAACATTTATTGAATCTCTCCTATGTATATAGCAAGACACTGTACTTATATGGGGGTGCAGTGGTACAAAAACAAATCCCAGACAGTGGGACTATATAGACATTGGAGTCCTAATCACTGATCTCCATTTTTCCTTTTATAGTTGAGGAAAAATCCAAAGGAGAAAAGTGATTTGCCTGAGATTTTATAATGAAATAGGTGCAGAATTAAGTTTGGGCCCCAATTTTCCTTATTCCTCATCAGAATGCTTTATATTATACCAAGTACTCCTCAACTATTGTCACTGAAATACCTGTAATAGCAAAGGACTAAGTGAGTATATATTACTGAGCAACTGTGAAATGTCTTAAGTTCCAAGAATATCTTAAATATTCTTGTGCATTTTATATATTCATAAGGCTCTTAATATAAAAATTCTGTGTTCAGAGATGGTGGAAATCTTCATTCATCTCCTGATTAATGTTCCAGGAAAATGAGGTACCAGCTTTTTCTGTAAAAAGCTCACCACTATACCATGTATAATACATGGATTTTAACCTTTGCTTAGCTTAGCTGGGGTGTGATACACACAAAGTTAATTACAACATAGGTGCCTCATTAGTAGCCCCAACCAGGAGTGCTCCAAGGAGTAAGTCATTCATAATTAGGTTATTCAGAGAGGATTTCCTAGAGGAGAAAGGGGCTTTAATTGATAGGAAGAAAGCAGGGGATGAAGCTGGGATGGCTCAGTGGGTTAAGTGCTTGCTTTGTAGCCCCAGGGAACAAGGATTGAATCCCGGCCCTGGCCCATGGAGACCTATATGCTAAACTGGGGTGTGCTTCCCATGCGGTAGGCCCCCAGCCCAGTTCCCACCCTGCGCGGCCCCCGCCCACCTGTGTGGAATGAAACCATGTCGAATAAACAGATGACATACATCTATGAAAACTACTCTGGGCCCTCCCCATCTCTCTGTCTCTCTCTGTCTCTGTCAAAAAATCAATAAAATCTTTTAAAAAAAGGGGAAGCTGGGATGGCTCAGTGGGTTAAGTGCTCGCTTTGAAGCCCCGGAGACCAGGGATCGAATCCCGGCTCCAGCCCAGGCGGACCCATATGCTGAGCTAGGGTGTACCCCCAGTTTAGTTCTTGCCAGGGCCTATGCAGGAGGCTCCTGGCCCAGTTCCTGCCCTGTGCAGCCCCACGCCCACCTGTGGAGTGAAACTATATGGAAAACTAATGCTGTCAACTATGGAAATTGCTCTGGGCCCTCCCCATTCTCTCTGTCAAAATAAATAAATAAATTTTAAAAATCTTAAAAAAAAAATATATATATATATATGACCTTTGACCTAGTATTTTCAGACTAAGGAGTTTATCCAAAGGAAGAGAAAAGTCTTTTTTAATAAGACAGACACAGGAAGCTATTTTATCTAAATCAATGGTCCCCAACCTTTTGTCACCTGGGACTGGTTTTGTGATTTCCACAGATGTTAAGGGGGGGATACAAATGCACAGTTCACAATGGGGTTCACACTCATGAGAATCCAGTGCTACTGCTGATCTGACAGGAGGCAGAGCTTAGGCAGTAATGCTAGCGATGGGGAGCAGCTGTAAATACAGATGAAGCTTTTCTTGCTTAACCTCCACTCACCTCCTGCTGTGTGGCTGAATTCTTAACAGGCCATAGGGACCTCTGATCTAAATGCTAACTATAGACCACTTGAGTAATTTATGGCAAATCAAATCTGCATGATATTACACAGATGTTAACATAATTATGAATAATGTGAAAAGCATTTGATACAATGAAATGTAATGAGAGAAAATTTTACCTCTGCTGGTTATAATTATGCACAATTACATAGGCATATGTTTAAGTACTAAACAGGAACTTAAATGAAAAGATTTGAATGACCTTTCTTGCATTTTTTATTTTCATTGCTGATAAAGTATTATCAATAAACTCATTTTTAAAAAATGTTACTTCAGCTCAATGAACCTTGTGTTTTCTTAGCCTAAAGCAATGGTGAAATTGGCCTTACTCAGTTGCCATTCATTGATTGTCTTGTTTGCTGACATAAATTGAACACAGTTATGTAATGTATATCTTTGGGGAGAGTGAGTGAAATAGGGGCTTGAAAATACAGTGTAGAATAGACAGAAAAAGGAGTTTTCCCTTCTTGGACACACAGGTTTATTGGAGCTCAAAAGAACACCTAGAGCAAGATCTTGCTTCTCAGTGGGCAAATACACAACCATATTGTCCATAAGTCTTTGTGCTATAATGCTCAGGAAGTAAGAGTGTGGCTACACCTAATCTCCTGTGGTGTTTCACTAGTTTAAAATTGCTGCACTATAGTTAAAACTATGCACCCATCATTATTTCCTTAGCTTAAATTCCTAAAATTGAAATTACAGGGTGTATACATTTTTCATTTATGATACATATAGTCTAACCATTTTATGTTGTGTTTCTTGGTCTTGGCTCTCTCTTTTTTTCTGCCCATCTTCTGTGTTTAGGGTTGGGAATGGAATCACCTGCTTGATTTCAGTTGTTCCTTTTCTCAATTTTCAGCAGACTTAGGCTATCCCACTTGCCTTTTACTGTCTTACTCAGTATAGTTTATCTGAATGTCTGTGTGACCTATGTGAATTTGCTTTCCTTTTTCCATTAGGCTCCAGCTAAAACAGTTATGTAATGTATCTTTAAGTTTTAAAGATTTATTTCATTGTTTTGAGAGACAGTGAGAGAGAAGGAGGAGAGCCCAGAGCAGTCTCCATAGTTGTACATCATTAGTTGTGACATAATTTCATTCCACACAGTGGATCTGGGGCCACACGGGGTGGGAACCAAATTGGGGACCTCCTGTATGGGAGGTGAAAACCTTCACTGCTGCATCATGGCTGCATCATGGCGATTACCAATTGTACTACAGTTTAGCATATAGGTTTGAATGGTCTGGGGCCGGGATTCGATTCATGGACCTTGCGGTTGCAAGGCAAGCGCTCAACTTGCTGAGCTATCCCAGTATTCCCTCTTAAGTTTTAGAAGCTTTGTGAGCTCTGCCATTTTATTAAACCACCTTGATCTTTCTGGGTACACACATTTGCATGTGTCTATGTACACATTCTCTTTTTTTTTTTTTTAAAGAGTTTTATTTTGTTGTTGTTGTTTTTATTTTTTTATTATTTTTAACATAGAGAGAGAGAGAGAGAGAGATACAGAGACAGAGAGAGAACTGAACTGGGGGCACTCCCCAGTTCAGCATATGGGTCTGCACCGGCCAGGGCCGGGATTCGATCCTTGGGCCCCGGCGCTGCAAAGTGAGCGCTTAACCCACTGAGCCATCCCGGCTTCCCCTACATACACATTCTTGCTTACAGAGATGTGCTCACTAGTCCTATAATCTTCGTGATTTTAAGACCTTTGCTTTCATTTTCCCCTCTGTTCTAGAATGTAAACTGCAGAAAGCCATTGAGACTCAAGCTTACCTCTCTGTGCTGCTTGTTTCTGGCAGGGATCCCAGTAGGTTAATGTGGAGTAGCCCCATTCTGGGAAGTGTTACAGAAGCTGCATGAAGTGTTGGCCCTTGTCATAGAGATTGAGGAGATAGTCTGTGGCAACTCCTCCACATCACTGTCCCTTTCTCTGACAAAGCAAAAGGGCTTTATACTTCACATGGTACTTTGTCATCCCTCTGCAAGGATGAGGGTAAGGTGGTTTCCTAGGCCCATGCAGATCTAACTGTTGCTGGTTTTTCCATCTCTCTTGTATCAAATGTTTTTTATCCAGTATAGAAGCTTTTGTTACACCCTGCAAAACTAAACAAACAGTAAAATAGTGTATTACTGTTAGCTACCACTTATTAAACACCTATTCTGTGCTGAGCCCTGTGCTAGACACTACATTTAATTAGCCGTCTTAGAAGTTTTAGCCAGCCCTCAGATTCCATAGGAGAAACTCACATATTTCCAGGTTTTAGGTCAGTTTACTCTTGTGTCATATTAGACTCAGTGCCCTCATTGTATAAAGCAGATTCTGTTTATATCAGTGCTTATCAAACTTCAGGAGACCTGGAGATCTTGAGAAACTCCAGATTCTGATTTAGAAGATGTGGAGTAGGGCCGGAAATTCTTCATTTGTAACAAGCTCCCAGGCACTCCTTTGAATGGGATGGACCTAGATCACTGATTACTAAACCTGGGCAGTGAATAGATTTTTTCTGGCGATCCTTGGGGGGCGGAATCAATTTTACTGGCTCCAAACTCAGTGTTTACTAATTGGAAGAGTTTTAGGCCAGGGCCTGGGAATTGTTTTTGTTTTTTAAAGATTTATTTATTGTTTTTGACGGAGAGAGAGAGAGAGAGAGAGAGATACAGAGTCAGAGACAGAGAGAAGGGGGAGGGCCCAGAACAGTCTCCATAGATGCACATCATTGGTTTTTCCACATAGTTTCATTCCACAGGTGGGTGGGGCTGCACAGGGCAGGAACTGGGCCAGGGTCTCGCCCCGGTGAGAACTGAACTGGGGGCACTCCCCAGTTCAGCATATGGGTCCACACGGGCCGGGGCCGGGATTCGATCCTCGGTCCCGGGGGCTGCAAAGTGAGCACCTAACCCACTGAGCCATCCCGGCTTCCCCAAGGGGAATTGTTTTTGTTTTGTAGTTTTGTTTGTTTGTTTGTTTTTAAAGAAAATCTCCCAAGTTACTGTAATAATCAGTTTGGGAATCACTGGTCTAGAAGCTAACATGTTAGGGATTCATTGTCCCACACAACACAAAGGGCTAAGTGAGCAGTTAATTTTGCTTCATTAAACATTTGAAGGGCTGTGTTGGTTAGAGACCATTTGTTTAAAAGGGTAAGAAACCATGTGAGGACACAATGAAAAGGTGGTGGTCTGCAAGCCAGGAAGAGAACCCCTCACCCGAAACCTGACCATGTTGTCACCCTGATCTGATTTTCAAGTCTCTAGAACTATAAGGAAATAAATTTCTGTTGTTTAAGTCAAAAGCGGGTGGGGATAAGAAACCCACTCACATTTATTGGAAGGACTAGTTCATAAACCCCCAAAACAGGAAATATCCCTGGATCTCAGAAGGAAGGACACAGAACTAAGAATTGGAAAGCTACTAAGAGCCAAGGATGGCTATGCTGTTTTTCTCTGGGGACTGGCTTTGGTAGAAAACGGCCACCCAAACAGCGTAATGCCACCAGCCAGCTCCACATACCTAAGAATTTGAATGACACAATTCAGTCTAGCCTCTGGACTAGTTCTCCTTGAACCAGGAAGGTATCCCTGGACAGTACTGTGCTCTGGAAATCTGGGCTTATCTCAGACAAACACAGCTACAGTGTCTCACTCTGAATGCAGAAATGTGGGGGCTCCCTAACATCATTGGGCAGAACCCCCTGAAAGATGGCTACTACACTGTAGCTTTGCATTGTTAGGGCAGGATTATAGAATCAAATAGATAAATCCTGTGCTCTTGGAATTGGGAGGGTATTATTAGCTTAACAGGGAAAAGAGACACAATATAAAAATCAGTATGATATGGTCTAAGTTGTGACTAGAGGCCTATCTTGGGAGCCTACATGAGTAGAACTTAAACAACCTGGACATTTTGGTACTATTCAGAGAGGACATGTCTGAACCAAATCATGAAAGGATAAGTACATATTGGCCAGGTAAAGAAAAGATATGGGGAAAGCATTTCTGGCATTGTGAACTGCATAAGAATGAAATCATTCTAGTTCATTGAAGGTTTTTATGTCATAATAAGCAGTTATTTCTAGAGCATCTAGGTCCATGGCAGAATGTGAAGCTAGAGAAAGAAGATAAATAGGGGCCAAACTGAGGAGAGTCTTGATGCCATGCTAAGGAACTTGGATTTAGATAAAGGGAAATCACTGGATATATTTTTTAATTAACATGGGAAGATTTCCATTTTTATGGCTACAGTATGGAGAAGAGTTTTGGTGGTGGCCTTGTCTGAAGGCACAAAGACTAGTTGTGGGGAAGCCAGGATGGCTTAGTGTGGGGGTGGTGAACCTATGGCATGCGTGCCCAAAGTGGCACGCGGAGCAATTATTTAGGCACGTGGAGCTGTGAATACCATTTAAAAAATTATTGTTTATGCTCTTATAGACATAAAAATAATCGATACCTCTATCTCACTCGATGGGTTGGCATGCGAGTCGAGCGAGTATACTCTTATTTCATGAACTTTGGCACTCAATCGCCAAAAGGTTCGCCACCCCTGGCTTAGTGGGTTAAGCGCTCACTTTGCAGCCCCAGGGACTGAGGATTGAATCCCGGCCCCATCCTGTGTGGACCTATATGCTGAACTGGGGAGTGCCCCCAGTTGCATTCTCACCGGGGTGAGACCCTAGCACAGTTCCTGCCCCATGCAGCGCCGCACCCACCTGTGGAATGAAACTATGTGGAAAAACCAATGATGTGCAACTATGGAGACTGTTCTGGTCCCTTCCCCTTCTCTCTGTCTCTGTATCTCTGTCTCTGTTTCTCTCTCTCTCTCTCTCTCAAAAACAATAAAAATAAATCTTTAAAAGACTAGTTGTAATTGTCTAGAAGGAGAGATGATGAGAGAGAAGATGAGGAAGAAACCAACTGTAAGAATATTTAGGAGGTAGATTTGGCAGGACTAATTTGGATGATAAGCATGAGAAGGAGGAGCCTAGGATAAATCCTAGGCTTGGGTGACTGGGAAGATTATGGTGACATTAGATGAAATGAGCAATTTGAAGAGGAACATAATTTTTTTGGACACATTGAGTTTAAAATGCCTGTGGGACACATTAGCAATGGTGCCAGTTAGGCAGTGGGTCTGCTTTAAGTAGTTGTCAGAGTTTACATTATAGATTTGAGAGTGGTTATGCCCCCTACCCACCCACACACACATACACATGCCATCTCCTTTGTAAAATTTTTTCCAGAGTCTCTGCCCCATACTCTTATTCCAGCTACTCCTTTCCTTTTTATATTTTAAGTTTAAAACACATATAGTTTCTTTAATAGATATCCTTCTATGCAATCAGTAGGTTGCTTTATATTATACAAAGATTTGACATTATTTGGCTTCACGAAGGGAATTGCTGACAGGATTTTAAATCAACTTCCTGGACTATAAGATATATGAGGGCAAGGATTATTTCTCTCTTGTTCATAGTTACATTCCTAGCACCTAGAACAGTACTTGGCAGTTAGTCGGTACTGAATAAATGAGTGAGTGAAGGAAAGAATCATTAAATCACATAGAGTTTAATAGTAGACTCTTTTGAGAATGCCCTCTAAGACTAATCTTTTCATAAAACATTTTTTCTGCATTGAATCTTAGAGGATGAAAAAGTTATTTTGGGGGGAAGCTGGGATGGCTCAGTGGGTTAGGAGCTCACTTTGCAGCCCCCGGGACCGAGGATCGAATTCCGGCCCCAGCCCGTGCGGACCCATGTGCTGAACTGGGGAGTGCCCCCAGTTCAGTTCTCACCGGGGCGAGACCCTGGCCCAGTTCCTGCCCTGTGCAGCCCCGCCCACCTGTGGAATAAAACTATGTGGAAAAACCAATGATGTGCAACTATGGAGACTGTTCTGGGCCCTCCCCCTTCTCTCTGTCTCTGACTGTATCTCTCTCTCTCTCTCTTTGTCAAAAACAATAAATCTTTAAAATAAAATAAAAAATGTTATTTTGGTAAAGAGGTAGAGAAGATCATTTCAGGCAGAAGCAGCAGCATGAGCAAAGGCATGGAAGCATAGTATAGTGTGTGATATGGACAGCAGTGAGATGTTAATAACTTATGTGCCTCAGGTCACTCCAGCAAATCTAATAACAATTATAGATACATTTAATAGTGGTTGTGATATGTATTCTGGGAATTGTGTTTTGTTTCTAAGTTTTCTATACATTTGTAGATAAGAATTAGGCATATAAAATATACCCAAACTGGCAGAAAACCTTTAATCTGGTTCTTTAGGTCCATTTTCTAATGTATTCTTTCGGTCCATAGTCTAATGCAAGCCCTCTTTGAAGCTGTCTTTGAATCCCAAGCAAAATTTACTGCTTTCTCTAGTCTGTATTCATGTAGCATATTATACCTATTTCTATTTTCTTTTTATTTATTTATTTTTTAAAGATTTATTGTTTTAGAAATGGAGACAGAAAGAAGTGGGGAGAGCCCAGAGCAGTCTCCATATGTGTACATCATTAGTGTTTTGACATAGTTTTATTCCACACAGGTGGATATGGGGCTGTGTAGGTGGAACTGAACTGAGACCTCCCTCATGGAAAGGGAGAACCTTAGCCGCTGTCCTGGTGGTTACTAGTTGTGCTGCAATTGAGCATGTGGGTTTGCATGGGCTGGGGCTGGGATTCGATCCCCGGACTTTGCAGTTGCAAGGCAAGCATTCAACCTGTTGAGCTGTTACGTCATCCCGTACCTATTCCTTTTTTCTTATTTTCATGTTTCATTTGACTAGTAGCCCTGACCCATGCCTTTTAATAATTCCGAGGTCTAGCATGTAGGAGACATTAATTAAATGTTTGATGGATAATTGAGTGAATGGATGTTTGTACTCAGGTCAGCCACATTAAGAGAAACTGTTCAGCTTCTATATCCCTTTTCTCTTTTAGCTCTTTGTAGTGGATGTCCAGACAAGCCAGATTACCAAGATTCCCATTCTGAAGGACCGGGAGCCTGGAGGTGTGACCCAGCAGGGCTGTGGTATCCATGCCATCGAGCTGAATCCCTCTAGAACACTGTTAGCCACTGGAGGAGACAACCCCAACAGTCTTGCTATCTATCGGCTGCCTACGCTAGATCCTGTGTGTGTGGGAGATGTAAGTTTCTCCAATAATTGTAGTTAGAGGTAGCCTTTTTTCAACAGAACCCAGTAAGTTACATGGACCTTCCTTTCACAAGCCCCCTGTGAAGGGATAGTTCCCTATAGATTTCTGCTGATTCCAGGGACATGGGGGCGACGGATGGGGTAGAGATTTTAGGATGGGGACTATACTCCCCAGAGGTAATATCAATCCAGTAGCAATGGGTTAGTGTTTGAATCCAGTGTCCAAACATCTACTACCTGTAGTTAGAGAGCAAAGTTTTATTAAAATCATTTAGCAACTATTTATTGAGCTTTCTATGACCAGGCATAATTTTAGGTACTGGGGGAACAACAGTGAATAAAACAGATGAAGCCCCTATTCTCTTGAAGTCTGTGTTCTGGTGAAGGGATATATAAACCAATATCTAAACCACATAAACCAATATTCACCAGCAGTATATCAGAGTTGATAAGTGCCATGGAGAAGAGCAAAGGCAGGCTAAAGTGATAGTGTGGTGGAAAATGCTATTCAGAAGATAGAGAAGGCTTTAGTGATAAGAATGACATTTGATCAGGGAGACTAAAAGGAAATGAGGGTGCAAGCCATGTTGATGTCTAGAGGAAGAGAGTCCCAGACAGAAGGAAAAGCAAAGCGGTCAGTTATAGCTGTTGTCCCAGGAAGCAAGGGGGAGAGTGGTAGGATGAGGTTGGAGTGATGAGAGGTGAATGATTATGTGTAGGAGCCCAAAAAAGACATCCAGAGATAGCAGGCCAGAGCTGTGTATCTACTAGACATGCTTATTGTCTATAGGAATACCAGTTTCATTGCAGCTTTGAGCTCTTGAAGACTAAAGTTAAAAGATTATGGGATCATGCCCTATGGGATGAAATCACCAGAGATCAGAGTTATAATTTTTACAAAGATATTTTCAGTCAGACTTGTATGCTTTTCAAGAGTATGCATTATAATCCTTATTTTACTAATTTTTTTCCCCCTCTCTTTTCCTGTCATTTTCTCTTCTCCAAGGATGGTCACAAGGACTGGATCTTTTCCATTGCATGGATCAACGACAACATGGCGGTATCTGGTAAAATTGCCCTTTTATAGAGAGTTTTGGTGTGGCAGGGAGGGAGGGAGGCTAGAAGTTTAAAAGGATAATAGTGTGGGTGGAAATAACCCAGTAAACAGACCATCAGTCAGGGGCCAGAAGATCTTGTTTCTAATATTGGCTCTTTCTCTGACTTACCATGTGACCTTGGATAAGTCATTTTCCCTGTATATTCCTGACCTGGAAAATGGAGGTACTGACATAACTTCATTTATTAGTCATATTCTGCTTTGTTCCAACAAGTATGTGTGATGAGATATACCCCATTCTAGATTCCCAAATAAAAATAATCCTAATAGTTGCTAAATTAAGTACTTCACATATGTTGTCTCATACTATCCTCAGAGTAGTATTAGGGGGTTTGCATTATTAGCCTCATTTTACAAATGAGGGAATTTAGATTCTGAGAAATTATTACTATAACTTGCCAGAAGACACTAAAATAGTGAGAGATGGAGTAACAATCTAAATCCACACTTAGAACTGCTACTAACAAAGCTAAGGAAACATAAATATTTCTTCTTTGGATTCTTTGCAAGGCAATAGAAAGCATCCAGGAGGGAAAATAAATCTAATGAACAAGCATATTCATTCATAGGTCAAAATTACCTAGGAGTGGTTCAGGAGCTTTTATATTCCCTGTCATTTCTCTCCCCTACAATGAGAGCTCCTTGCGGGCAAAGGCTACCATGTTACCTCTATGGGGACTGTTTGTATGTCAGTAACATGCATTAAATTTGGTTGTTGGGATCCAGGACTTGGCTTTGTTTAAAAACCTCTCATCTCTTCTTTCAGATACTCTGCTAGTGTCCTATATTTTCAAGCTGATAACTCCCAAGTATACATTTCTTGAACCGTAATTGCAGGGTTTTAAGAATATTACCTCTGATATTAGAGACCTGAATTTAAATTCTAGTCCTACCACTTATTAGCATTATGATCGTGGGCAAGTTCCTTAAGCTTTTTGAAACTTGGTTTTCCTCATTGTAACATAAATAAAGATTATGTATACTTCTTATATATACTGCAGAGGGTCATTGTGAAGATCAAATGAGATAATGCATAATGAATGACATATTAAAAATGCTCAAAACTTGTTAAACAGTGTTAATGGTCAGACTTGCTCGTGAGCTTCAACCCTAAACATTCCACATCAAAGTCAGTATATTCAAACTCATCCTCTGCCTTCCAAGTCTCACATACAACCCCCATTGACATATATTGGTGAATGTTTCCCCTCTTCCACCCAGGAGCACAGCCACAGAACTAAAACTCATCTTACGCTCTTTAGTCTCCTTAGATTACCAAGGCATGTTGATACTGTTTTCTAAATTATCTCTTAGATCCATCAGTTTCTTTTCTGTATTTTCTACTTGAGTGCTTATCATCTGTCTCTTGAGTTACCCCAATATCTTTTCATATTTTCTCTCTGCTTCTAGTCTTATCTCCTCCAATCTAATCTTCATATTGCTACCAAATTAATTCTTTAAATAACTGTTCCTTATTTTAAAAGTAATGTTTATTTAAGAAATTCTTAAAATACAAATGAAAAAGGAAATAAGAACTAGCCACAATATCTCTACCCAGAGATAACCACTGATAATATTTAGAAATACAGTATTTTTTTGGTACATTTTTTCTAGTTGGTTAAAATGGCATCATATAGAGGAGTGGATATATGGGTAGATATACCAAATATAATAAAATGTTGCTGGTAAAGAATATAGGTATACTGGGGAAGTGGGATGGCTTAGTGGGTTAAGTGCTTGCTTTGCAGCGCCAGGGACCAAGGATCGAATCCTGGCCCTGGACCGTGTGGACCCATGTGCTGAACTGGGGAGTTCCCCCAGTTCAGTTCTCTCTCTGTCTCTGTATTATCTCTCTCTCTCTCTCTCTCTCTCTCTCTCTCTGTCAAAAACAATAAAATAAATTAATTAAATTAAAAATATAAAAAAAAACTTCATAGAAAAAAAGACAATTTAAAAAATAAAAAAGAATATAGGTATAAGGGGAAGCCGGGATGGCTCAGTGGGTTAAGCGCTCACTTTGCAGCGCCGGGGACTGGGGATCAAATCCCAGCCCCAGCCCGTATGGACCCATATGCTGAACTGCGGAGCTCCCCCAGTTCAGTTCTCTCTCTGTCTCTGTATCTCTCTCTCTTTCTCTCTCTCTCTGTCACAAATAAATGAATAAATAAAAATATTTTTTTTAAATGTTTAAAAAAAATATATAGGTATAAGTATACAACTCATTGTAAAATTCTTTCAACATTTCAGGATGCTTGAAGTTTTTCATAATACAGGATAAAACTTGTGCAGTTCTATTTTTAAACCATGATAAAGCATGTGTAGCTCTCTAGATGTGCCTTCTCTCTGGCCTTTTCTATATTTCATAGATGATGAACCCTCTGCTTTGAATGCATGCCTACAAGCTTTACAATGCAAACAAATTGAATGATATTTCTCCCATGTTAGACAATTTTTATGCCCAAGCACTCAGGAGATTTAACTGTGGGAAGAGCACCTTCTGGTCTCAAAGGAGAGTTGGCATATAACTTTACTGGAAAATAATTTTAAAACCATGATTTTTTTAGTTGTTCTAACTATAACGTAGCCATATTGTTGGACATATAGATTTTTCTGAATAAATATCTTTGCATATGGGTTTTTTTTTGTTTTGTTTTTTTTTTTTGTTTTTTTTTTTATCTTTTCACATTTATAGAGAGAGAAATTATCTTTTTGTCTTCAGTGCATAGTTATTTCTATTTTACTTTTTGACAGATAGAGAGAGAGACAGAGACAGAGACAGCTAGAGAACCAAACTGTGGGAACTCCCCAGTTCAGCACGTGGGTCCTGCCTGGGCCGGAGCCGGGATTCGATCCTCGGTCCTC